>JAJIYU010001032.1:0-40275 GCA_030144865.1 Tinospora cordifolia
CTTATAAGTTTATCATTTATATATAATAAAAATATTTTAAAAACTTATTTCATTTATTTTTAAAAGCATTTATAATTAAAAAAGAAGAATAAGTAAGATTGGGTTGGGTCGATTTCGTTCGGGTTTTTAAGTATTCAACCCGCAACCCAACCCAAACCCTTCGGGTTAGACATTTTAAAATCCAACCCAAATAACTAATGCAACCCAACCAAACCAACCCAAAAGGTTCGGGTTGGGCGGGTTGATGAACACCCCTACTTCCCCTTTTCGAATCCACAATCGATGGCTTCAATAGTCTAAAATCATTCAAATGATGAAAAGGGAATGGGAAATTGATCAAAGCCAGGGCTTGGAAGGTTATAGAATCATGCAAAAGCTTCAAATCTGCAAAGAAAACTAAAAGGATGGTATATGGGGCAAGTGGAGTTGGATCGGGCCAAGGAATCAGATCTTAAAAGATGCCTCAATTAGTGGACAGACACTTGGAGACTGATGAAGGGCAGGACCTTTTGGAAGAAAGGAGGAAGCTAGTTGAAGGATTGCAGCTTATTGAATGTAGGCATGAAAGATAGTGCAGACAAAGGGCTAAGCTAAAATGGGCTCAAGAGGGGGATGTTAATTCTAAATTCTTTTATAGAATTCTTTCTCTTGGGAAATCTCGTGCCGCTATCTCGAAACTTGAAGATAAGGAAGGGAACCTTGTTGAGTTTGAACATGAAATCCAGAATATGATTTTGAAGTATTTTTCTGGATTATTGGATGAACCTACATCTGTCAAATGGGCAGTGGAAGGGTTAGATTGGCAGCAAATCAAGGAAGAGGACAGTAAGAGGCTAGAACAAGATTTTGAGGAAGAGGAGATTAAAAATGCAGTTTTTAGCTGCGAAGGAGGAAAAGCCTCGAGGCCGGATGAGTTTACCATGACATTCTTTCAGCATAACTGTGATACCGTCAAGGAGGATGTATTGGCGTGCATGAAAGAGTTCCACTGGGATGCGATAGTCAATAGAAAGGTGAATGAGACTTACATATGCCTCATACCGAAGAAGTCAAACTCTATGAGCATAGAAGACTTTCGGTCCATTTTTTTAGCCACCAGCTAATATAAAATTATTGCCAAAACTTTGGCAAATTGGCTTCGAATAGTTTTATCCAAAACAGTGAGTGAACATCAACCAACTTTTATTAAAAACAGACAGATAATTGATGCAATCTTGATTGCAAATGAAGCTGTGGAAGAACACTGGATTAGTAGGAGGAAAGGATTCTTGTTGAAGGTGGACTTGGCCAAAGCCTATGATTTGGTTAGATGGAGTTTTTTGGACTTCGTGATGTAACAGAAGGGTTTTGGAGAACAATGGAGAAGGTGGATGTAGGCTTGCCTCAAGACAGTGAACTACTCAATATTCATAAATGGAAGACCCTGCGGAAAATTCAGTGGGTATAGGGGACTTCGACAAGGGGACCTTTTATCCCCTTTTCTGTTTACCATAGTTGTTGATAGTCTCACAAGAGTGGTGTAGAAAATAGTGCAAGCGGACAAATTGGAAGGGCTGTCTATAGGGAAGGATCAAATTTAGCTCACCCATCGCCTTTTTGCTGATGACTGCCTCATTTTCATGCAAAACAAAAAGGAGGAAATTGAAATAGTTAAGAATGCGCTTCAAACCTTCTACTTCTTAACAGGAATGAAGATAAATGGTGCAAAGAGTCAATTGCTAGGACTCAACATGAACGAAGAAACTTTGGAAAACATGGTTGCATCACTTCATGTATCTTCGAGTAGGTGGCCCATTAACTACCTAGGCCTACCCTTAGGTGGGAACCCATACAAAATTGGATTTTGGGATCCAATGATGCAAACTATTAAAAAACGAATAGCAGGATGGAAGAGAAGTTACTTATCCTTGGGGAAGTAGACTGTTGATTCTTAGGACTGTTTCAGAACCTTTGCCAACTTATTTCCTTTCAGTCTTTCGCATGCCAAGAACAGTTGCTTCTAATATTGAGAAGCTGATGAGAGACTTCTTGTGGAAGCATGAGGATTCAGAGAACAGGCAAAATATGGTAAAGTGGGAGCAGGTAAGCAAAGAGATAAGAAAAGGCGGGCTAGGAGTAAGGAGCATGATCAGATGCAACATGGCCCTGAGAGGAAAGTGGATGTGGCGAATGATGGACAATGCGAAGGCTATGTGGGCTCGAATAGTGCGCAACATTTATGAGACTGAAGCTTTTGGGAGAGAAGCTGGGTTAAATAGAAGGAGTAGTTATTGGTCCCCTTAGAAAGATATTTTCAGTTTGTATGTTAAATTTAGACTTTACATAACCTGAAAAATAGGGAAAGGAGATCAAGTAAAGTTTTGGAAAGATATTTGGAGTGGAAAGGATAATCTTTAAGACAGTTTTCCAAATATTTACATATTATCCCAGAAAAAAGATGCTACAATTTCAGAGTTTAGAAGCAACGACATGGTGGATGGGAGGACTCAATGGGGATGGAACTTGCATACATCTAGCAGCATTAGTGATGATCATGTGGATGAAGTAGGAGAGTTGCTGAACACTCTTCACATATTCCATTTGAGCGACATCAGTGAAGAAGATAAGCCCACATGGAATGAGGATCCTAGCAGAAAGCTTACAATGTAGTCCTTTATGGCTAAATTATCAATTCAGTCAATTGGACAGTTAGACATACCTGTGGAATTCATTTGGGAAACTAAGGCCTAATGAAAGCCAAGATTCTAATGTGCATTATTAGCTTAAATAGGTTACAGACTGCGAAGACTATGCAGAAAAGACTCCCTCACCATAACCTGAATCCATCCATGTGTCTTATGTGCAGGAAAAGTGGGGAGACAACCCATCATCTGCTAGCAGAATGTGACATGGTGCAATTCCTCTGGAGACAGTGGATGCAAATCAATTGCAGCTTCATTCCCCCTGCTGCTGATGCCCTATTTCACATTCCGGAAAGGGGTATATCTTCCAAAATCAAGCCATACTGGAAGGTTGTGTTGGCCGCTATATGGTACTCTACATGGGAAAAAAGGAACACTAGATTTTTCTTGGAGAAACGGAAGTCGGAGAAGATGCTCTGAGAAAGATCCAACATTTTGTTTGCTACATGGATCTTCAACACTAAATTAGGAATAAGATACTTTTTTGGGGAATGACAATGTAAGGGGGGAAGCATTTTGCAATCTTTATAGTCTTGTTCTTGAGTCTTCAAAGTTTGGATACCTCATCTGGCTTGCATGTACTCTTATCTATTTTTATTACACTAGTTTCTGTTTCAAAAAAAAAAAAAAAGAAAAAAAAAGTTTTGTTTGCATCGTAAATTTATCTATTTTTAATTATTTCTTGATTTTTGCTCATAAATTGTAAAACTAACTCATAAAAGTAATATATCACTGAAATATATGTCATTTAAGGCCTAAATCAATGGTAAACAACATATGTTAGGCATGAAATATTATTATTTGTTTTATTTTTTGAACATTTTAATGTTTATTTACTATTAAGTATGTGTAGTTTAGAAAAAAAAAATGTACACCCTACATTTTAGGAAAATATTATTATTTCTACAATTGTCGAACGAGACATGGTTAATTTTTGGCATGTATTCTTTGTTTTCGAGCATTTGAAATAATGTTTTGATTTGCATATTATTATTTGTTTTGTGTGAATGTTCTGTTGGCATGCATCACTTCATTGTGAGGTCACTACCACCAAATATCAACCATCAACTTGCCCCCATTTGTGAATGAAATGGAGTACTATGTGCTTTGGTCTGTATTTCAATGATTGATGGTTTCTTTTCTATTTTTATTTTTTACATACAAAGAGTTTATGTGAGATTTTCTTTTTCTTTTTTTTTTGGTAGTTTTTCGTGTCATCACTTTGTTGTGAATATGATACTTATTATCTCTAAAATGAAATGTTTGTCTTCTTTCAGGTTGGCCAAGGAATTACTAGAATAAAGAATATTATACTGGGGACTTCGTTCTTTCAATTTTTGATTGTATATTTGGTTTTCTTGTGCTTTATAAACATAGGAAGGGCGAGGATTGGTAGTACTTACAATCATTCTGATTGGCCATCTATTGATATTGCACTTGACCATGAAGCATTTGCAACTCCAAAAGGTTATAATGCACCACAACAAGTGAGTCTCTATGATTTTATTTTATTAGTAATTATTGTCTATTTACGCCTCTTTTGTAAATATTTCATATTTTCTTCCATATATCCTTAATTCCAATTACTCTCTAAACAAATATCTTTGGTATAAACTATAATTACCATGCAATTCATTATGGAAGAACTCCAACTAGTGTAAGGTGTGGTATGTAAGTTGAAAGGGTTGCCGTAATTGGACCAAAACTTTGATGTTCATTAATAAAAATGTCAAAGCATTGATCACCAAATTAACTGTAACAAATACAAGTCTTTACTCATAGGATTCCTAAATTTGTTAGAAACAACCACAAATGCTGTAAAGCTTTCTGCACATTTTTACATGTGTATCTCTACATCTGCCTAGCAACGTAGAATAGTCCTTAGTGTTCTTATGGTCAAGCTTTGTGTTATTTCACTTTTTCCATAAAACCCTTGCCTTCCAGTGGAATTGATACTTAGGCTGTGTTTGGTTGCTAAGAAAATTTTCTTAAGAAAATGTTGTTAAGAAAATTTTCTCATGGTTGTTTGGTTGGACGTGAGAAAATTTAATAAAAGTTAGTTATAGGTAGTTATTTTTTAAATTGATGTACAAAAAATTTTCTCATGACAAAATTTTATTTTCTCACCCTTTTAGCTGAGAAAATTTTGGTGAGAAAACTTGTTTGGTTGAGAAAATTTTTAAAATTTTTTTCTCACCATTTTCGTTTACCAAACATGAGAAAATAATATTTTCTTAAGAAAATCAAAATTTTCTCGAGAAAATTTTGATTTTCTCACCAACCAAACACAACCTTAGCAATATTATATTTATCCAGATCCAATGTAACTTTACAAATTAGTTTCTAAACAAATAAAATAAGGCATATGTTGCAATAGCCAATATGCATGATGTTGTTACCAATGTAAGTTAGTGATTTGAGTTAAATAATACATATTAAATATGTCCATCGTTTCGCACATATACAAAGTTTCAAAATAAGTAAAACATGCTTTGAAAAGTTCTGGAAAAATCACGAGGGGTTGAACGATCATGCAGGGGGACGAGAATGAATGCAAATGAACAAGAACGAGCCACAACAGATTGCGACGATGGACCGATAACTACTCCTTCTATTTAAACGATGATGGTGGATACCCGAAATTGACGAAGATGGTAAATGGAAACCACTAGAGCATTGTGCTTTCAGAAGAAAGGACAATGGCAGCGTGGAGAAACCTATAGGAAGCGCTAGACAAGGTGGTGCAAGAATCAGAGGAACCGAGTAGAATGCTAAAACTAGGCATTAACAAGGCTATAGAAAGTGCGGAAGAAGAACTAGAAGGTATGGCAAAAGGGGGATGATATGATGGATTTAGTGAGGACATGCAATAGGTGGGGATGGACTGAGACAAAAAGCATCGATCAACCTCAAAAAGGAAACCTTGTACTCACAAAGGGGAAGGAGCCTTACACAAAAACAAAAAGGCAAAGAAATTCTTGATCACTAGAACCTCAGATAGAACTCTGTGGAAGCTGATGGAGAGATCCCTAAGACAAATGCTAAAATGGGAAGTTCACATACGGAAATTGGTTGTGGCAAGGGGATTATAAAGAATAAAAGAAAAGAGATAAAGAAAAAAAAGTCAATAAAACGAAAAAAAATCTAAAACAAAATAAGTATAAGTAGAAGAAAAAACCCAAATTCCAAATGAACAAATTCAAACTCGAAAAGGATCTTTCTGATTCTCGAAGAATGAGGGGCAAAGGGATTGATTGAGGAAGATCTCTTGTTCTTATTCTAAGATTATTAGTGGTATTGTCACAAAGTAGAGGATGTGAATATCCTTAGTGCAAAAAGATACCAAACCTATCTAGGGGGATTCTACATCGAGGATTGGAGAGAAGAGATGGCCTTGAACGGGGTACAGGTAGCATACAGGAACAACAGGATGGGTATCGAAGGTAATGAAACCAAAAATTGGAATGTATACACGTTCGAGAAAATTGGAGAAGCTTGTGGAGGGCTGATTGATGTTGCACAAATAATGATGTCCAACTCCTACATGGGAATGGTGTTCATAAGATCGAGAGGTCATGATTCTAGTTTTCTACACAAGGAGTTTGAAATTTATAATGACAATGGAGTTCGGGAGCTTTGACTAGTAAAGATAGAATGGAATTAGGGAGTAGAGATAAAGGAATTGAGATCCCAGATAATAGCTTAGCTCATTGGAAATAATTTCTTAGGAGGTCAAACCATCGGAATACGCTTCTCCGGCGATTAGCGAATGCTAGACGTAGAGGTTATGAGCAATGAAGAGGAGAAGGATATGGACGCTGACGTGTTCATTCACAGGGCGGAGAACGTGGCGCAGCAGCAGAAGCAGAGAGACGTTATAGTAGGAATAAATAGGACATGTAGAAAGTTAGAGATAGCTACACCTGACAGGGCGACCCGACGTGTAGGGAGGCCCAGTCGAGGCTTAGAGGATAACAACAAAGCCGTGAGCTTGGCCCAAAATAGGGATAGAGGCTAATTGGGCTTGGATCAATAGGTCGATCAAGATGGCGTTTAAGACCAACATAAAGGCTGTGGCATGGGAAGTCAGAAATTGGGTGATAGATCGCGTAGACCCAAGGACCTTCCCCTGATGAAAGTTTATCATAGACACAAAAAGGGAGCCAAGTGAAACAAGGAAAGGGCCATTGCTAGTTGGAGGAAAAGATATGTGGACCGTGGAACGAATTGGAGGAAGAATCAGACTACAAAGATTATTTGACTTAGATGAATTTTGAACAGGTTCCAGACATTCCTTGGACTAAAGAAGGCAAAGCAAAGGAGGAGTTCAGGATGATGAGCAAATCAACAAGAGGGGCAGACGGTCACCAGGAAAAGGTACGCAACCGTTTTCCTTTCCACTTCTCCCCTAGGTCAACTATATACCTCATACTCCAATGACAAATAAGGACAAACAGATTGATGGTGACCAACCTCTAGTCCCGCACGATTAGTCGAAAAAGGATGGTGAGGTTGGACAATATGTAGAAAAGGAGACCCAGGAGGGGGAAAGACAAATGATATGCCCTCGAGACAACTCAAGTGACTCAAGAGTAAGAATAGGAGAGAGGTCTGAACTTCCTACTATTGATTGAGGCATGGTTGATGGAAGTGAGATAGGCTGATTGAATTAGCTACTGTTCCTATGAAGATATTTAGTTGGAATATTAGGGGTTGTGGCTCTGCTTCTAAACGCAGAGTAATCAGGAAGACAATATGTGTAGCTAGGGTGGACTTAATTACCTTGCAAGAAACCAAGAGAAGCTCGATAGATAGAGCTCAGATCTTTGAGCTATGGAAAAGGAGATATGTGGAGTGGGTGGATTTGCGAGTAGAGGGTACAACTTGGGGGGTGATCATCGTGTGGGCTCTAAGGAATATCGAGATATTGGATAGATGGGAAGGCCAATTCTCTTTAACAATCAAGATTAAGGGAGGATACTTGCCTGTTTGGTGGTTTTTTTGCAGTTTATGGTCCATGTGAAGCTCAAGGAAGGGAGGCTTTTCTGGTGGAGATAGCCGCCATTTTAGGGGTTATCCAAGGCCTGTGGTGTATTGGAAGAGATTTCAACATGGTGTGAAATTTGGATGAGAAGCTCATAGGCACGAATACAACCAGAACCACGAGACAGTTCGATGATCTGCTAGAAAAGGAGAGAACAATCCAAAATACATGGACAGGAGAGAACAGATAATTGAGGACATACAATCCGTGGAATGTAGGATAGAGAGGAGGGCAAGACAGTGAGCCAAGCTACAATGGGCAAAGGAAGGAGACGTCAATTCGAAATACTTTCATAAAATTTTTACTTTACGGAAATCAAGAGCCACCATTGGTTGAATGGAGGATGCAAATGGAAGAATGGTGGAAGCAGAAGCGGAAATCCAGGGCATGATCATAAAGCATTTTGAAAATCTCTTCAAAGAGAACAGTACTATCAATTGGGGTGTGGAAGGCTTGGAGTGGCATGTTATTAGTGAGGAGGAGAGGGATTGGTTAGAGAGGACCTTCGAGGAGGAGGAAATTACAAAAGTAGTTTTCAGTTGTGATGGGGGAAAGGCTCCTAGATGGGATGGATTCACAATGACATTCTTTCAAAAGGAATGAGACATAGTCAAGAGTGACATATTAGCATGCCTACACGAGTTCCATACAGAGGCTATTATTAACAAGGAGGTCAATGAAACATATATTTGCCCTTATTCCAAAAAAGCTTAACTCTATAAAGGTGGATGACTGTCGACCAATTAGTTTAACAACAAGCCTATACAAGATTATTGCTAAAACATTAGCAAACAGATTGCGAAAGCTCTTGCCCACAACAGTGAGTGAACATCATATGGTTTTGATCAAAGATAGGTAAATCTTGGACACTATTTTAATAGCAAATGAGACAGTGGAAGACTGCAAGGTAAATGGAAAGGAGAGGTTCCTACTAAAGGTGGATTTTGCAAAAGCCTATGACTATGTTAGATGGGTTTTTTTAGACTTTGTTTTGGAGTGGAAAGGATTCAGTCCTCAATGGAGGAAATTGATACAAGCTTGCTTGAACTCAGTGAATTACTCAATTTTCATAAATGGGAGACCAAGGGAGAAGTTTAAAGGATACAGAGGCTTGCGTGAAAGGGCCCCCCTATCCCCATTCCTGTACACATTTATGGAAAACACCTCACTAGACTTATAGAAAAGGTCGTGGCTGTGAAGAAATTGGAAGGCATGAAGGTGGGTAAGGATAAAATACGCCTCACACATGTACTATTTGGGGATGACTATTTAATTTTCATGAAGAAAAAGGAAGTTACACAAGTTGCAATGGATGCTCTCCACAAATTCTGTTTCCTGTCAAGATTGTCGTTTAACAGGAGCAAAAGCCAATTGTTGGGCATCAACATCCATATAGAAGAGGTTAGCCAAGGAACTCAATGTATCCACCGAAAAATGGCCTCTGAAATACTGAGCCTTCCACTTGGGGGAAACCCCAATAATATTGATTTTTGGAACTTGGTAATCCAAATGATCAAGATGAGGGTAACAGACTGGAAAGGAGTTATTTGTCTAGGGTGGGAGACTTCTATTGTTGAAAGCTGCCCTATAAGCCATCATGACATACTTTCTCTCCACATTCAAAATGCTAAAAAAAAGTAGCTGCGATCATTGAGCAATCAATGTAGAGATTTCTTTGGAAGCACGAAGAGAGGGTAAAAGGACAACATCTAGTAAAATGAGACCAAGTTTGCAAGGACATGTAACACGGTGGATTGGGAGTGGGTAAGATGATAGTTAGAAATATGGCTTTGAGAGAAAAAAGATTTAGTGGAGAACTCTCCAAAATTCTCTTTAAACCACACAATTCTATCATCTAAATCTTGCAAAAAACAATCCTTAAGCAAAATACTAAGTGCTTCTTTTTCTTCACCACAACGACGACTGCTATGAGAACCCAAGTGAAAGTTCCACTAAATGACCCTTGCATTATCAATCTGCTCCTTGAAGAAATCAATTGAACGATGATGACCTCTTGATTGACTATACAACCTAGTGAAAAGCCCTGCAAAGGCGTTAGTTCCCTACCATGCATCCTTCTAGAAATGAACAACGTCACCTCTCCCTACCTGCAACCAAATACTTGAAGAAAAGCATTGGTATAGAGAATGAATAAACTTCTAAGGGCTTCTTTGAGTGACGTTCCTCCGAAGACTTGCATCTTGCCCGTTAATGTCTCAACCATGTTTGCTTTTAATCACACAAGCCCATAGCTAATTCCGCTCCTTAGGAAATCTCCACAACCACTTGCCTGCCTACGCCTTGTTGCTTGCAATTAAGTTACCAATCCCTAATCCCCCACATTCCTTCTTCAACTGAACCTTGGACCAGTCCACTAAGTGGATCCCCTTGCCTTCGACTCCTCCTTTCCAAAAAGAATTCTTTATTAATCTCTTTATCTTCATTGGAATTTTGAAAACTGATAGGAAAAAAGTTGGTAGGGCATCCAACACTGCTTTGATTCACGTTAGTCTACCCAAAAGGCTTGAGAGTCAGGCTTCCCTCCAAGGGGCATCTTTAGATACTTAAGAGGCCATTCTCCTTGCTCATAGCCAATTCTAGAAGCAATATGAGAAATCCAATTCTCTTCTGCAGCTATTTAGGCAATGCAGGTATTGGACACGTTAATGCGCATCCCTGTAACCCAACAAAAACTTTGGACTATATGAAAGGCCTTCTCAATGTTCTCGTCTGTTCCATCCAAGAATTAGAGAGTGTCATTTGCAAACTGTAAATGTGTGACTTCAACTCTGTCCGAACCCACCACAAAACCTCGGGTCTTGTGCATCTCTCTCCCTTTATCGAATAGATGCCCTAACACATCCGCCGCTAGGTTGAACAGAAAGGGAGACATTGGGTCTCCTTGTCTTAGACCCCTTTGAGCTTCAATTTTACCCCTCAGCCTACCATTAATGAGAAAAGAGTAGGAAGTCGATCTCAAAAATCCATTAATCCAACACCTCCACCTATCACCAAAACCCCTCTTGTCCAACACAAAATCAAGAAAAGTCCAATTCCACCATATCATAGGCCTTTTCTATATCGAGCTTGACAACCATTCCTTTCATCTGCCTTGCCTTGTACTATTCAACAATCTCTTTTGCCACCAACACTTCATCCATGATATTTCTCCCTTTCACAAAAGCCAATTGATTTTCAGAGATTGTATTCTCCATCACCGTTTCAATCGTATTAGCCAAAACCTTCACAATGATTTTGTAAAGGCTTGTCCTAGACTAATTGGTCTAAAGTCCTTCACCCTCCTTACTACGTTCTTCTTTGGAATCAAACATACATAAGTCTCATTAGTGCATTTGTTCACTTCTCTTGTTCGAAAAAAATTCATCCATTACCTTCATAAGGTCTCCTTTCAAGATGTCTCAGCTTTTTTGGAAGAAAATCATTGAAAATCCATCTGGTCCCTAGGCCTTAGATCCTTTGCAATCAAAGATTGCCTCTCAAACTTCTTCCTTCGAGAATTGATCTTCCAACCGCTTACTATCTTCTATACCAATCGGGTGCCAATCTAAGCCTTTAAGACCCCAAACCTGACTGCTTTTCTTCCCATACACCTCAAAGAAGTGCTCCACTATATGCTTCACTATATGCTCCACTATCCTTTCTTCTCCCTCTACCACTTTTCCATCATCCCTTTTTAATTTAGAGATGAAATTCTTCACTTTCCCACCACTCAGGATTTATGGAAAAATATTGAATTAGCATCACCTTCCTTCAACCAAGTAATATGAACCTTGAGCCGTGCTCCCCTATCCATTTCCCTGATCAGCTTCCATAACTCACCCTTCTTCTCCCATCTCTCTCTTCTCTATTCCTCATCCCATTGACTACCCCCCTCTAGCTGACCTAGAGCCTCAATACAACATTCTAACTCCTTCCTTCTTTTCTCTTCACTACCTAGCAAGGACTGCCCTCAAGCATAGCATTCTTCCATAAGTAATCTCAACTTATGCATAAATTTGAAACGTTCCCATCCTTCCAAACTACAAGAGTTCCACCACCTATGAACCTACTCTATAAAGGACGAGACATGCATCGATCGACCGTCAAATCTTTTCAGAAAAGGACCCCATACTGGCATGGATATACTTAATATTATTGGCCAATGATTAGAGACAAAGCTTCCCCTACTTCTTGCTTGCATAATTGAAAAAGATTGGCCCATCTGTCACTAAACAAGAGTCTATCCAGCCAACTACATACTGGATCCCTCCTAAAATTTGACCATGGAAAGGAGCCATTTAGAAGAGGAGGATAATGTAGACCTAATTCCCTAATTACCCGATCAAAATCCTTCATGCTTCTAGTGGATCTTCCATACTTTTTTCCGAAGCGAAATACACCACATTGAAATCGCCTCCCACGCACCACTTATCTCTACGAAACACACTTAGGGCGACAATCTCATCCCATAGACCTACATTATTGCTCACATTATGAAATATCCTATTATTTCTTTCCTCCATATGCGCCAAAATGAGGTCTGATACTCTTGGCTGGTTGCTTTGTATCCAATAAAGAAAAGTCTTTCAGATGTTGATTTATTTTAAACTTTCTATCTTATTACATTCGCATCCCATTATTTAGGAAAATCTTAATTAAATTCATTTTCTAATTCCTTAATTAATATTTGAATACAATTTTTCAAAACATGAATGCAACAATAGTAAAAGGTCTTGGAAAACTAGATGTCACCCTCACTCTTGATGTCAAGAATGTTCTGCAGCAAGGAAGCACCATGATTCTTCATGAATGTTGGCAATTTCTAAAATAGAATTTTCTGTGAATTGCACATGGCTAGGTGTGCATCCATTCAAATAAGTGGACAGTAAGTTGGAGTTGCCTACTTGCTAGTAATTTGTATATAATTGATGTTTCTTGTATTATAAATTCAAATCCATTCAGATGGGATTGAAAACCTTTCAAGTTTGACTGGTTGCGTTTTGGCCTAGGTGCATATCACCCAAGGTGACTATGATGGAAAAGCCGTTATAATCTCATGGGTGACAACTGAAGAACCTGGCTCCAGTAAAGTGTATTATGGAAAATCAGAGCAGAAGTATGATTTCAGTGCCGAGGGGGCTCTTAAGAACTACACATTTTACAGATACAAATCTGGTTACATTCATCACTGTTTGATTGATGGTCTTGAGGTAATTATTTGTTTAATTATGGCATTATCCAGTTCAACAATTGTCTTTTTTTCTTTTATTTTTATTAGAAAATTTACTTAATTTAACTAAGCCTTTTTGTGAGAAAAAATAAGATAATTCATTAATTAAGGATGAGATACACAAACCAATGGGTACTAGGGGTGCTTCCTAAAATTGTTAGATTGGACACTCATTTAAACTCTGACTACATTGCAAATGGAATTTCCTCCATTTACACCTGTTGTTTACCAACTGCACCAATCTAGTAGCTAATCTACGGATGATGGACCCTGAACTAAAGCAGCCACATGGGAATTTGCTGTAAACTTGATATCTTCCTCCAATTGAATATCTCCTAACACCTGTCATTAAAAGTCTTATTGTTCCTTGCTAGATATGCCAAAGGGTGGCACATGAAACAATAAGAGCCACCTGCTTTACTGTGCTGGAAAAGATGACATCATGGGGGGCAATAACATGCAAACCGTCAATACCAGTTGGAGAGGACCCTCCCCCTCTTCCAAATTTTCTCAAAAGGTGATCCATGTTCTCTCCATCTTGAAAGCAAAAGATATAACATTGTGGAGACAAATACACATTAGGTAGACACCATTGTAGTAAGTCCTATCCATTTAGTCTCCTATGAGCTAGTTTTCAACCAAACACATTTAATTTTCACTGAAATCTTTGTTTTCCATATGCATGCTGCCAATCGGAATTGTTGTGGGTCTTATTAGATGCACAATGTAAAGCATCAAAAAAGTATTTGCATGGGAATATGCCATTTGGTTCAAGGTTCGTAAAGAAATAATCGAGGGTTTTACACAATCAAACTTTTTCTAATCTAGCTAAAAGGACTATGATATCATCCTTTTCTCTAGAGGCTAGCTTGAAGAAAATGCAGGTTCCATGTCAAGTGTTTGTTTGATGAGGACCATAGGGGGTTGACAAAAGAGGAAGGTTGGTTGTACATGTTTGATACTTAATAGTCTATATAGGATTGAAAATGATATTGGCAATGAAGACTCTTCAAACCATTTGTCCGCTAGAAGCAAAAGATTTTGCCATTACCTACTTTTGGGCAGTCGTGCACAAGAATTTTTGGTGTCAAGCAGCAATATACTTCCACGACCATCTGGAAGAGAATTTGGTAATGCTTCTCAATCCACCTTCATGATCAAAAAAAGTACTCTGCCATATCTACTAGTTATCACCAGCGCCCACAAAGAATATTTTCAATTTGTAATCCTCCAAAGGAGTTTGGATAGAAGTAGACATGCCACCTCTCCAAGCTTCGTGAGATGGTTCAGATTACTGGTTCCCAAAGCTTCGTGAGATGGTTCAGATTACTGGTTCCCAAATGTTTTAGATATAGGATCGCCTGCCAATGACCATAAATATTTTAATTGCCAAACTCCAATTACATACCCACCATATCATCTAACCGTAAGATAACCTCCAAGTCTATATTAATTCCTGCAAATAAGCATTTAGCCATATACACCATTGCCAAAGAAATCACAGAAACTTTGTAGAATACTTTAGAGAACTTCCAACATTATCCTCATAACCATGCAATATGAAGAGTGTGTTGTTGACCTAACCAAACCTGTTGAACCCTTGGCACCAACACAGCACGACCTCATATTGTATATATTAGCAATTATTGCAATCTGTTAAAAAAATATTATAGTCCTTGGTGCTTTTATGTTGACTGTTGCATGTTGATCACCATGAATGGCTTGGACCCACATTGGTGGTGGGGTTCAGCCCCACTTGGTTCTGAAGTCGACGGTTGTACATAACATGGACGTTCTCGGGTTGGGCCATTGTAGAAATCTTAATAAATAAATAAATAAAAATGTTTGTAAAGTTTTATTTAACTTTATTTTGACCTTTTTGGATAATTTCTTTTTGAAATTTTAAACCTAGGTGTGATTAATTCCCAATATTCAGCCATAGGCACTTTGGAAAAAACAATGGCAACTCAAACATGATGGCAATAGCAATATATAACCTTTATGTTTACCAAAATTTTGTTTCAAAAAATAGTATTGTAGTTACGATTACATTTTTATGTAACTGTGATACTTACAATTAATAGAAAAATAAATTTTATGTATTTTAAAATATCTATTTATTTGATAATAATTACAATAACTTAAGTTTTACATTTTCAATCTTAAATATTTTGACAATATTTACTCCTATCATATTGTACTTGAAAAAAATATTTTGAAAAAACTTTTGTGAGGCCCACTTTTTGGAAAAGTTTTTTTTTCCCCCTTGGTACAAAGCTTTTTAGTTAAGCACATTTAGAAAAATTAATCCAAATACAAGTAGGACCTTTTCATTTTCATTTTTTTTGTTTATATTTTCTTTGTTAATAATTTTTACTAGAGTTTGTCAAATGTACTCTAAACAATATTAATGCCTCCTACTCTTACACCAAACACATCAGTGATAGTAGCTTAGAAGACTTTAGTTTCAAATTCATTGCTGCCCATAGCACTTATGCTGCAGTATATAGAAATTCCTGATCAACAATATTATAACATAAGGACATCTACAATGGTTAGACTGTCTCTAAGTTTGATGTTCTGCCATATCATTAATCATTAAACTCTTATTCATTAAACTTTTTAGAAATAGAAACTATTGTATTAATTATATAAAGATTTGATGCCTGATGAGATATCACAACATTAATACAAAACCCAAAGGAGATTACATTATACGCATAATTTCATTACCCTTACATAGCCATTCCCCAAAATAGTACTCTTTCCCTAATTTTGAACTTGAGATCCAAGTTGCAAAAAAATATTGGATCTCTCCCATACAAGACTCTCTAACCTAAACCTATCTAAAAATAATCTTGTGTTTATCTCCTCTCATAAGCTGTACCAAACTGCAAAAAAGATTATCTCCTAGTATTGTTGGAATCTTCTACTCCTCACACCCTCCGGGATTTGGAATATGTTCTGATCATCAGGTGGAACAAAGTCTTCATATTTATTCACCCATCCACTCCACATTTTTTTCACCATTCTACAGTTCCGAAAAATGTGGGAGCTTGTTTCCATGCTACTCCTGCATAATGTACAAATTGACGGGTTAAGAACATAGATGGGGAGGTGCTTCTGGAGATTTGCTACTGTATTTAACTTATTTAAACCAACAAGCCATACTAGAATTCTTGCTTTCATGGGAACTTTAGCTGTCTTCTAGAATTGTTTTCATTCAGAACTTTCATGAAAGATCTAACTGAAAATACTTTACTTCTTTCTTCCTTCTAAACTGGTTTGTCCTCCTTTCCCTATTTCTTGGATGAGCTTTTTGAAGCAAATTAGTCATCTCACTAATTTCATCAATCTGCCCCTCCTTAATATTCCTACTCGTATGAAGGTTCTATCCCCAATGTGTTCTATTATCTCCCACAATACATGTCTTGAATTCTGAAATTGCCCCTTCTTTCTTCCTTGTTAATCTGCAAACATTTGAAAACTTCTTCTTTAATTCTTCTGTTCCGCACCAGACATCCCCCCAAAAGTCCACCCTGTTCCCTTGTCCTACCTCCCATGTTATGTTCTCTTTAAATTTGCCATATATGCTGTATATGTCCTTCCTGGTGATCTATGACTACTTCAATTCAAACCAGCTTCCTTCCCATAAGACTTCGATCCATTTATGCTCTTAATCACTTTTGCCCACATGTCATTTAGCCTTTCATACATTCTCCATAGCCATTTACCCCTCAAGGCTATGTTTCTTTTAATTAATCCTCCTACTCCTAGTCCTCCTTGATGCATTTCGTTGCATACCTGTTTCCATTTTACAAGATTCTATCCTCTTCCCTCCTCTTCTTTCTTCCATAGTAAGTTCCTCATGTGCTTTTCAACTATCTTAGCCACTTTCTTGGGCATCTTGAAAACTGACATAAAGTATGTGGGAAGAACCTCCATGATGGCCTTGATGAGCAAGAGTCTTCCCCCTCTTGATAGATAACTTCGTTTCCATCTTGCTGCCCTGCTTTTTATGGTTTGGATTTGTTCTCCCCAAAAACAGTGCAATTTGGGTTCTCCTCGAGAGGCAACCCCAAATATTGTATTGGCCATTCTCCTATTGTAACTTGGATCTCATCTGCCTTTTCCTTTACCTCTCTTTTATTGGTGTTAATACCTATCAACTGGCTTTTCTTACCATTGATTTTCATCCCCGTCAGAAAACTAAAAGCATAAGAGCTTCTTTGATCATCTTGATATCCCTCTCTATGTTTTCCATGAATATGGGGCAATCATCTACAAATAACAAATGGGTTATTCTCATTTTATCTTTTCCTATCTTCATACCTTTTAACTTTTCCACTCCCTAGCTCTTTGTAGGAACCTTGTTAATGTATTAGCTGTTAGGGTGTATAGGAAGGGTGAAAGTGGGTCGTCTTATCTTAGCCCTTTTTTTTTTTTTTGAAAGTAGACATTATAAAATTTGGACGAGCTGTCCAATAATCAAAAAGTTACAACTACAGAGGGAAGACCCTACACAACCCAATGACCAACTATCTTGAATACAAAATCGACGCCCACTGCGTCACCCACTCACTGAAAGAGTACCCTAAAGCTAGATTACTAATGGAGACCCATGTTGCGAACAAAACGTGAGATCTCTCTGTTACATTGGTTACATTAATATCCGAATTCTTGAAAATACATTTGTTTCTCGCCTCCCACACGGCAGCCCATATAGCAAAAGTGATCAACAACCAGTAGCTTCGCAGATGAACCAGCTGATCTGCCATCCATGCACGAACATTTGAGCTATTAGGGGGGCGAGGCATCACTGATAAATCCTGTTGCCAGTGACTCCAGACTGCCGTTAAGACCTTGTAGTCCCCAAAAATGTGACGGGCATCATCCTCCGCGGCCCTGCAAAGGCAACAGGAAGAAGGAGATAAGTAATGAGAAGGGAATTTCTTCTGAATCTGGGCAGTGCAATTAAGTTTTCCTTGCATGATCAGCCATGCCAAGATTTTATATTTTGTCGGCATTTTGATCTTCCAGATTAAAGCCAAATGAACATCGGTTGTCTGCAGGTCCTCTGCAATGAAAGCACTGTAGCAAGAGCCGGTAGTAAAAGACCTAGACTTGTCTTTGGTCGACTTCCACGTGTCAGGATATGCGTTGAGACGCACAGACTGAATACTGGAGAGAAGATTGGCCAAATCCTCTATTTCCTCATCCTTGAGCTGCCTTCGCAGGCCCAGGTTCCAGTCCCCACTACTGATGTTGTCCTCGGAACATCTCCACATCTGAGCCAGACAAGCTGCTGGTTCTTGAGAGATTCCGTAAAGTCTTGGAAAATCTTCTTTGAAAGGAAGAGTGGTACACCACGCGTCCTCCCAAAATCTGACACTCCTCCCATCTCCAACCCTCCATTGAATGTGCAGGCTAAATTTGTCATAAAGGGAGTGGATGAATTTTCAAGGAGATCTGTGTGTCACCTTGGAATTGACTCCTGCAATCATTCCGTTTTGGGAGCAGCCATGAATACTTGCAATAATTTTCCTCCACAACTGGTTTTGCTCTTTAGAAAATCTCCAAAGCCATTTAGAAGCAAGAACATTGTTTCTTGCCATAAGATGGGCTACTCCCAGACCTCCCTCCTCCTTAGGCTTGCAAACCAGCTGCCATCTTACAAGCATTTGAGCCTTCTCAGCTCCTTCGGCCTTCCAAAAGAAACGCTTGATGTTCCTATCGATCTCTTGCTGAACCATTGAGGGCATTCGAAAGATTGACATATAGTACATCGGAAGCGCATCTAGGACTGCTTTGATCAATAATAACCAGCCACCTCTTGAGAGATAGGAACATTTCCATCCTTCAATCCTTTTGTTAACAATGTGAGTAATTGGCTCCCAAAAAGATGTCCGCCTTGGATTTCCCCCCAAAGGCAAGCCTAAATACTTCATTGGCCAATTGACAACAGGAATACCGAGCATCTTATGAGCCAGGACCATGTCTGCCTCCTTAATGTTAACACCTACCATCTGACTTTTGTGGAGGTTGATATGCAGGCCAGAAACCAGGGAGAAACTTTCCAGAGCCCGAAGAAGCATTTCCCAGGTTTTCGGACTGTTGCCCAAAAAGAAGAGGGCATCATCTGCATAGAAAAGATGAGACAGGTGGATCTTTTGCTGGCCTACCTCGAAACCTTGAAACTTGAAATGCCTAGTCCTTTCCACGATGCCATGAAGACTGTCTGCTACAAGAATGTACAGGAAGGGGGAAAGGGGACATCCTTGTCTGAGTCCTCTTTCGGTAATGATTTTCCCCTTTGGCTGGCCGTTAATGAATATGGAGTACGAGACTTTAGAAAAATCCACTTACACCATCTTTCTCCGAAACCTTTTCTCTTCAAAACATAGATGAGATACTTCCATCTGATCGAATCATAAGCCTTAGAGAAGTCAATTTTGACCACCAGCCCTTCTTTTTTCCGGACTCTGTAATCCTCCACTGCCTCGTTAGCAATCAGAATGGCGTCAAAAATATGTCTCTGATTGACAAAGCCCAGCTGATTTTCTGCTACTGTAACTTGAATCACCTCCCTTAACCTCCTAGCTAGAATCCTGGCAGTGATTTTATAAAGGCTAGTGATCAAGCTGATGGGTCTGTAATCTTCCATCTTACCCGGGCAAACCCTTTTTGGGATTAATTGGATGTAGGTTTCATTAACGCATTTGTTGACAATTCCTGTGGAGTGAAATTCGTGGAATGTTTGCATGATTTCTGTCTTCAGGAGATCCCAGTTCTTTTGGTAGAAGAGCATGGTGAAACCGTCTGGGCCTGGAACTTTTTCTCCTTCACAACTGAACACGGCCTCCTTCACTTCCTCCTCCTAGAACGGATTCTCCAGCCACACACTCTGGCCCTCTGATATGGGATTCCAATCTATCCCATCTATAGCCCACTTGACTCTGTTACCATCAGCAAAAATTTTATTATAATATGCAATGATATGATTCTGGATGTCCCCCTCCTCCTCCAACAACACTCCATTTTCGTCCTTAATGCTGGAAATAAAAGCCCTTTCCCTTCGAATTGTGAGGAGTCTGTGGAAAAATCTCGAGTTAGTATCCCCTTCCCTAGCCCACTTCACTCTAGCTTTCTGTCTAGCCTCCCTTTCGATTCTATTATCAATGGTAATAATCTTCTGGATAATTTCAGATCTTAAAGTCTTATCTCCCTGCTGGATATGCCCTCGCTCTGCTCTATGATCTATCTCCTGAATGATTTGGTGCAACTCCTTCAGCATTTGCTCATCTTCAGCTTTGAAGTTCCTGCTCTAGATTTTTAAGTCTACTTTCAACTGCTTTAATTTCTGCATGAATCTATAACCCTTCCATCTCCCTTCAACCGATTTGTGCCACCAGCCTCTTAAATTACTACAAAAGTCCTTCCTGTCCATCCAAGAATGCTCGAATCTGAAGGGAATAGGACCCCACCTCCTAGGTTGTGTGTCCAGCTGAATAGGCCAGTGGTCTGATGTATGTCTGTGAAGAGTCGTGTGCCTGCTATTTGGAAAGAGACGATCCAAATCAGCGTTAACCAAGAATCTGTCCAATCTTGACAAAGAAGGAAGATCCCGGTTGTTGGACCAAGTGAAGCTAGCGTTCAACAGGTCGACATCTCTCAGATGAAGCTCATTGATAAGATCATCAAACTGTTTCGTGCTGAGAGACAAGGGCCTTTCGTTTCTTTTCCTCCATCCATCTTATAGCGTTAAAATCCCCACCTATACACCAAGGCCCGGAGAGCAATTCCGAAAGCGCCGCCAACTCATCCCAGAAGGAGACTCTGTCCTTGTCAGAACAAGGGCCATAAACTGCGGTGAACCACCAACTGCAGCTACTCGGGTGACAGATTTGGATCGAGAGGGAGTGACTTCCATAGAAATGGTCTATAACAGTGATGAATCTAGTATCCCAAGCGACTAAGATTCCCCCGGCTGAGCCATCGGCAGGAATGTGGAGCCAATTGCAGAACCTTTTCCTCCACACGAGGCCTATAGTCTCTTGGGAGAAGCGACCTCTTTTTGTTTCCTGAATGGAAATTATGTGAGGGGCAGCTGAGCGGAAGACTTTCCTGATCATACCACACTTTTGGCTGGAGCCCAGCCCCCTGATGTTCCAGGAAATTATCTTCATCAAGACCACGCAACCCCCGACCTGCCTGATCCATTACTCCGTATCTTCTAATCGAAGAAGTTGAATACCTATGTCCTTCAAGAATCGGGCCACTCTATCAGATTCGGATGTACCCTTCCCTTCCTGGTTTGGCTTGCCCACTTCTGCTTTGTAAGAACATTCGCCCACCTCTAGAACTCTAGCCACTTCGTCCTTCTCCTTCTGTCTTGTTGGGCTTGCTAAAGATTCACCTGCATCATTAGTAGGAGATGGGAATCGAATCACTGAGCGTACCTTTGGATTCCAAAGCCTCTCTCCCGTACTTGGCATGTGCGTGTTTGCTCCTTCATCTTCAAACTCCCTACCTAGCCATCTCGGGGTGACGAAAGGAGTCTCCGGAACGTATTCTTCAAAATCAGAGGGGTAAATAATGGGTTCTTTTCCTTTTCTTTGGGTCTCGGATGGGCTCATTAGTTTGACCCAAATATTAGCTTCCTTGTCTTGGCTGGCCTTCCTTCTCGAATATGTTCTGAGACCCGGTCTTGCTAAAGTCTTAGATGGACTTCTGTCTTCATCCGGTGTGAATTTCTCTTTTGTGGGCCCCTCCCTTGATAACGGGCCCAAATCCTTCGGCTCCATCCTTTCAGTTCTGGGCTTCTCTACACGGCTCGTATCATCTTGTTGATCCAAATCAGAATCGTGGATCTCAATACGGTTTGGGTAACCCGGTGGAACATCAAGATCCGAAACCCGCGAGTTCCAGTTCCTCCTCCTTACGCCATCCCTGCTCTGCGTCAACTGTCTTAGCCTCAGTCTGATGGAACGGCGCCGAACTTCACCCACCGCCCTATGAATTTTGACTTTCGAACGTCGATCATGATATCAGGTTGAGGTGACTCAACGTTAGTCTTGTCCTTTGCCGTCTGCTTCCGCTTCTCCGATCGCCGCCGCTTCTCCACCGTCTGCTTCTGTTTCTCCGATCGCCGCCGCTTCTCCGTCTCCGACGATTCTCCCCTAGCCTTCAATTTCGAGCTTTCTCTCTCTTCTTCTCCCTCTTTCTATCATTCTCTCTTGCCTCTTCCACCTCCGTGCACCATTTCTTTTGAAGGTCGTGGAGCCGCAACACGGTAACGCCGTCATCATCATAAATTTCCAGTTCCTCCGGTAGAAAGTCGGCTCGAGAACCCCTAACCTTGATGATGGCCAGTTCTTTTGATCTGTTGTTGAGAGTGACTTCTGCTACATCAAGAAGTCCACCACACTCCTCAGCAACTTGCTTTATGAAGTGGATACCCCATTTTTCTGCAGGGATACCTTCAATGCCGATCCAACTGTCTCTGCAAGCGATTTGACGCCGTTCCCATAGCTCAAAGTCGTTCCAATCTTCGATGATCAGCTCCGTCCTAAACAAAGGTTGAGGAGGACCCTTGAGTCTGGATGTTTCGTCCCCGTTCCATGTATGGATTAGAGCCCTGGTTGCGTCAACCACCGTCAAGTGGATATCTCTGCTCAGAACCTCAGCCAACTCCTCTTCGACTTCCTCCCAGCTGTAGCTATCCGTGATTCTTGTAACTTTGTATTTTCCGAACCTGATATCCGATTTTTGTTTTGCTTGTCTTTTTGTTTCCATATCGGTTTGGATGTCTCTGGGGCCCTCTTGTGCTCTTCGTTCCTTATCAGTGGGAACCGACTCTTGACGCATGGTGGTGTGCCTTTGGAGCGTGTGCAGTTTTGTCTTCTCCAGGAGACTGTTCACTTGACGAGTGTTACTTTTATTCTCCTGTTTGATGTCGTCTAGTGCATGTAACAGTTTGTACCACGTATCACACTTCGTGTCTTCTGGAATGAGAATATTTTGAAACGCTCCCTTATGTAACTTAGTAAGTTTCATGAAACTTCCCCTTAAATTGGTATAAGTCTCGATAAACAAAGTGTAATTGTCTCATCGTCTGGATTCCTTAAATACACCGTTCCTATCTGCCTTTATTGCCAGCAGGGCCTTGTTGGTGAGCCAATCTAAATCGCATTTACTCATTGACAACGCATACGTCGAAGTTCTAGTCTTCTCCTGAATAATGACTTCTTCTCCAAACCTTGACCCCTCAACTATGAAATTCTTGAATCTTGAGTCAAAGTTGTGGACTATCCAATTTTTTTTATCTCCCTTAATCCTCTTCTCGAAGTTCCTATTCTTTGCTTCTGCACCGCGCCTCCCACGTGCCACCTCTATCCATTGGTTCTCCTCCTCCTCCTTCCCGATGAGAGCATTTCTGTATGTGCCAAGTTCCACGTTCCAGTTGACGTTCCGACTCATCGTTCACTTCTTATAAAGAGTAAAAGAATTTTGAGAACTATAATATTGATCTTTTACATTTCTAAAGTGGATTATCATCCCCCCTTATCTTAGCCCGTTAAAACCATTAAACTTTCCCCTCGGTTTTCCATTTATAAAAACCGAATAATTAACTATTTTCAAGCAAGCTAGAATCCATGTTCTCCATTTTTCCCCAAATCCTTTCTTCTTCATCACAAAATCCAAGAAGCTCCACCTAACCGAGTCATAGGCTTTTGCAAAGTCAACCTTTAATATGAGGCCCTCCTTCCCATTTGTCCTATAATCCTCAACTGTTTCATTAGCAATCAAAATGACGTCTATTATTTTGTCTGTTTTTCACAAATGCCATTTGATTTGCACTTACAGTCGTTGGTAGGACATGCTTGAGTCTATTAGCAAGTGTTTTTGCAACTGTTTTGTACACACTTGTCGTTAGACTAATTGGCCTATAATCATCCACTCTCAGTAAGTTCTTCTTCTTTGGAATGAGACATATGTATGTCTCATTTACTCTTTTATTTATGACAACATCCTTATAGAATTCTTTGAGATAATTCACCACATCCTGTTTCACCGTTTCCCAATTCTGTTGAAAAACGCCATAATAAAACCATCCGGTTCCAGTGCTTTTCCTCAATCACAGGTGAAAACAACTTCCTTAATCTTCTCTTCCTTAAACTCCCTTTCCAACCAAGCTCTTTCTCCTTCTGAAATCTGCTGCCAATGCAAGCCATCCACTTCCCATTTCCTGTCAGAACTTTTTTTAAATAACTCATCAAAGTATTGGGTGACTACATTATGAATATCTCCTTCTTTCTCCACCAAATTTCCTGAGGCATCCTCCATTCTACTTATTATAGCTCTTGCTTTCCTCAAAGACAGAATCCTATGAAAGAATTTGGTATTAACATCTCTTTCTTTGACCCATTTCATTCTAGCTCTCTGCCTGGTTCTTCTTTCAATTCTGCATTCTACTTTATAGTTCTCCTCTATCACCTTCCTCCTTTCCTCCAGTAGGTCCATATTCTCTTCCAATTCCAACTTCATATCAATCTTTTTAAGGGTCTCCATGAGCTCCATCTGTCAGGCATTATCTTCAGCCACCCTTCCATTATCCCATGTTCTTATTTTCCCTTATAGATTATGAAGTTTTATCATGATTTTGTGGCCTTCCCATTCTCTACTTCTGTCTTCACTCCATTCTTTTTTTTAATCATATCTTTGAACTTTGGTTGTTACAGCCACGAGTTTTCAAATTTGAAAGGAGCTGGTCCCCGTTTTACTTTCTCTGTATCAAGAATTATGGGCCAATGATCAGATGTAATTCTTTGTAGACCCCACGCTCCTTGATACTTAAACTTGTTCTCCTAGTCCTTATTGAATAAAAATCTATCCAGTTTAGACATAGCTAGATTTACCCTCCCATTACTCCATGTATACTTCATATTCTTAAGGTTTGGTTCTTGTAATTCTATGTCATGAATCCACTCTTCGAACTGTCTCATGCTTTTTGTGTTTTGATTGCAATGTTTTTTCTCCCCTTGATGCCGCACCATATTAAAGTCCCCCCCAATGCACCACGGTCCTTGAATTCTAGCTGAGATAGCTGCTAATTCTATGAGGCAATCCTCTCTGCCTTCCTTATCACAGGGCCCATAAACTATAGTGAACCACAATGCTTGACCCTCTTCTTCTGTGATTTTAATAGTCAAGGAGTGCGTCCTTTCCCATTTTTCTTGAACTGTTATATTCCTCATATCCCACATTATGGTTATTCCTTCTGCAACTCCATTAGCTGAGATTTTAGCCCATTCAACAAAGCATTTTCCCCATAACTCTGCCACTGTCTTGCCATCCATTCTCTCTTTTTTTGTCTCCTGAATTGCAACCAAATCAGCTTTTGCTATGTTGATCATCTTCTGGACAAGTCTCCTTTTGTCCGCTGACCCACAGCCTCGCACATTCCAATTGAGAATCTTCATAAAAACTATGAACCCTTTCAGTCAAACCTAAATCAACTGACTTCAATCAGCTGGGAATTTATTGATGCCAGAAAATCTCGCACAGAATCTATCTCACGATCATGTTCATTAATAGACCCTCTATTTTCTGATCCCCCTTGTATTATCTGTGCCTCCCCTTCTGGTAGTGTAGTCTATCTTATTTTCTTCCTCGTTTCTTCATTCCTCTTCCAACGTTCCTTTCTTCTTGTTGTATCGTCTTCATTTCCAGTTTCAAAATTTTCTCCGCTACTAGCATGAAGAGAGAGGAGGGAAGCGTAGTAATTTTTATGCACCTGTTTATGTTCCTCTTTCTCTTGGGTTTTCGCGACTCTTTTAGTGTCTATCTGATGGAGACAGTCGTTGTAGTCTAAGTCCGTCCCTCCCTCTGTTTCACTTTCCTCCGCCTAGGCTTCCCATCATGCTTGAAGCCCATACCGCTTCTTTTCTTGATCTTTTTTCCTTCTCTGGTAGACTTTTAAGTTTGGACAATCCAATAGCTTCCTGCGATCGTCGTTTCTTCTGGGCCCCATTGTGTCTTTTCTGGTGTCTATTAGAAACTCGGTGGGCCCACCCCAGAATTCCTCACTTTCAACATTTCTATATTCGGCCCATGAATTACCTTCCTTTTCAGTGACCCGAGCCCACTTCTCTTTATCGAGGATCATATATTTCGGTTTGCCCGTACCTTGCTACGTGTCGCTTCCCCATCACTGCTCCCGTCCCCTCTGTCAGTAGTGGTTGGCCTGCCGCCACTGTGGCACTTGTCTCCTGTCCCTACTCTGCCGCCTGTTTCCTTCCTTCCTGCTGACCATTTGTCGCCTTCGTCATCCCTCTGCACTTCGTTGTCTTCGCTGCTTCCTATCTCGATTTCTGAGCTCCGTTGATCGCTAGACTTCCAGTCACCGCATCTGGATCCTTAGCTCCTTCACCTCTGAACTCCAGTTGCTTTGAATCTCCACGAACCTCAGCTCTTGGATTCCGTTGTCATCGTATATATTGAACTCCTTTGGCAGGAACCCTGAGTCATGACCTTGTAGTCTCAAGAACGCTACTTCCATTGATTCCTTCGAGTTTGTTACTTTGCGATTTGCAAAAGTCCACCACAGGCTTTCCCTATCTTCTCAAAAGTTCAAGTGTTCTAGTCTTGATACCGACTGCCTTCTACTCCCATCCATGTATTTCTACATTTTACTTGTCCCCCTAATTGCACCATTTCTTTATTTCACTCCTCGAAGTAGAAACCTCCTAATTTTGTTTGATATTTTTCCTTCCGAATGATTTCAATGTCTGCTCTCTCCTGGCATAGTATTATACTTCTCGCGACGTCCCATCTCTTAATTGGAATATCCCATTTAAGTAACTGACGAACCGGCCTTTCCACCGTGCGCCAAGGAGTCACATCCGATGTTTTGATAATGAGGAACTTCTTCATCTCTTGGTTCCTTCCATTCCCACCTTCCTTGCTTTGTCTTCTGCTTCTTTCACCTTGTGTTCTCTTCAGATGGTGTTTTCCTTCTATGTCTCTCCGCCATATCCCTTTCCTCTTCCTCTCTGCATCTTCTCTTCCTTGCCGCTCTTGTATCGCCTTTTGTTTTTTCATTTCTCGTTCTTCCTCTCTTCTGTACCTCTTTGTTTCCTCCTAGATCATCATATCCAGGGCCTTCCACATATTTCTCCAAGCCTCCGTCTTCGTTTCCTCTGGGATGACAATGTTTTGTTACTGCCCTTTCATCATTTTTATCAGCTTAATGTATCTTCCTCTTTCATTTGTCAACACCTCCATTATTAGGGTATTTCCTTCTCCTTGAAACACTTGAACTTTTCTTCCTTTGTGCTTCATCATTATCGCTTCCTCAATTCTTTTCTTTATCCAATATACCGCTTCTCTATTCACCACAATCTGAAAGTGTCGAGTTCTAGTGACTTCTTGGATAATAGCTTCTTTACTCTCCCTTGTGAACAAATCGAAAAGAACTTGTATCTTGTTGGAAATGACAAGTATAGCCACTCCCCTCTCATTGTTCTTTGCACCTGGCATTTACTATTACTACTTTGACCATGTTCCTCCTTAGGTGTCAATCATTTGGCTTCTCTGTTGTTAGATTTCGACGTTTCCATTCTTTTGTCTTTTTGAACTTTGTTGTTCCTCTTCCTCCTAGTCACTAGAATCCACCCATCCTCTTCTTTCTCGTTGTCCTTTTGCATTAATATGTCCTTCCATGACTTCCCTTGAATTTTCCTTGACCAATCTTCCTCTATCTCAGTAACTGGTCCTAGCTTGTCTTGTTTCATCGTAGTATTGTCTTTCTTTCCACTTCCTGTTCCGTTCGTAAGTCTTTTCTACCGCTGCCTATTTTGCCTCTTTTCCTCCAGCAATCCTATTCCTCTCACCTTTTACTACTCTCTGTTCTCCTTTGTCATACCATCCCACAATCCGTTTGTTGTTGCCACGCCATTCATGGGAATCTCTTCTAACGCCATTTTCCATTCGCCATGCCATTTTTTTGAAGGTCATTGTAATATGTGTCCAAACTCCAAACTAGCTTTTAATCATTTTTTTTTCTCTCTTCATCTTCAATTGGGGTTCCTTCTACCATTTCTCAAGCATGTTCATTTTGAATTTTATTTTTTTGATCATTTGCCATGTAAGCATCTTAACATATGGTTTTCTGTTGCACTTTGCTTGTTCACATGTTGTTTCTTTATTGCTTAACATTCTTTGCCTTACAACGTAGCTGGTGTACTAGCAGTTTTATTTGTTGTAGCTCTCCTAAGTTCTCTTTTGCATTTATAGGATGATGGTTGTGTGTTTCTCTTACTGAAGTTCTTTGCTTGATTATGGTTTTTTGAAGTAATTCTTGTTGAGGTGGTTATATGTTTGGTTTACATGGGCATACTTTATTGATGACACTGCAAATCATGCATATATCCGTGGAAGAATATAATACATGTGTGAAAATTTACCCTTTTTTTCCTATGCTGTTTTGAAGAATCATATGGTATGAATTTTTGTCAGCATATTCATAAACGGTGAATCCAGTTAACCTTCACATCTCTATATGGATTCCCTAGTGTCATTGAAGGGGTGCCAATGTTTATAATCTCTATAAAGTGCAGATTCTTGTCAACTAATGCTTCTTTGGCAATAATCATTGCCACACTTACTTTTTCAATAGTTATGACTTGATAGATGAACGTACACGGTACTGCAGCTTGCATTGCATGGATAAAGTTTAGGTCATTATGCTGTACTGTGCTAATGTTTGATTGGGAATTTTTAAAAATTGACATTCAACTTTGCTTTGGATGTTGATCACTTGAAAATTGGAATTAACTCATGCAAGTTTAATTAGACAATGATAATTTTGTAAAATCTGTTAAACTAAAAAAATTGGAGAATTTTTGTATAGATGCTAAAATATCTAGTTTTATTTTATTATAAGTTAAAAACTAGTGTAGATAGACATTCTTAATTCATAAACGACCTAAATAAATTGAGTTGATAAATTTGAATTGGTGGCTTTTGGTTTTCATCCCTTTTCTTCTTTTTGATTTTCAATGTTGTGGTGATCTGCTTCTAGATCATATAAATTTTTTAGTTTGATGTTCCATACTCAATTATTGGTTTATTGTTCAAATCTATTATATTTTCATCTTGTTCCATGGGATTTTAAATAAAAAAAAATTGGCTTTTAGAACTTTCTCAAAGTATTTTTAAGTTTGTGTCTCATATTAACTTTCTTTTTATTTTTACTATTTTTTTTGTATGACATATCCAGTAAAATAACTTGAATTGTTTGCTTGTAAGATTATAATTATCTTTTAAGGCATAATTTGTCATATTGCTATACTTGTTGCTGAGGTTAAAGATGTTGCATCACTATTTGTAATGCTTTTGTTTATGTTGATGTATCAACACAAGTTTACTTTTCTTTTGAATTTCATTTGATTTTATTCTCAAAGTTTTCACATTTGCTATTGTTAGAAAATTTAACTTCTATGGTGATTTCTAATTTACCTGCTCTACACTTTAGTGCTTCAAAAACCCAAACCAACATTGCCAAATTTAAGTGATTTTTTTTTTTTGGATTTTCCAAACATTGGGAATTTTATTAAGAAACTACTTTTTCCTACAAATATGATCCATTAACTCTTGGATCAATCAATACGAGTTCAGCACCGTTAGAAAGAAAACTATCATTTTATAGTGTTTGATTTTTGGCATAGCATCCTTTCTTTTATGGTGTCATGAAGATCTAAATTAGGTTTGCATGGTAAGAACGATGCATTTGAAACTTATATATATATATATATATATATATATATATATTGATTTTCTGGTTTTACTCCATGTTCTAGTCATGACTCCACTCATCGTTTGTTTTTAATTTCTAGTACTTAGTGAAAAATTATAGTGCACATCATTCTCAAGGAATCATACTAAAATTACTTTTTGTTTCTTAGTATGACACAAAATACTATTACAAGATTGGAATGGGTGACTCTGCTCGAGAATTTTGGTTTCAAACCCCACCAATGATTGATCCTGATGCTTCTTACACTTTTGGTGTTATTGGTGAGTGATATTTTTTGACTTTTCTTTTTTGCCTCTCTTATTGGAAAATCCTATTTGTTTTATTTATTTATTTACTTATTTGTGTGTGTGTGTTGGTGGGGGAGTAGCAGTGGAAATTATGTCTTTAGTTTTTCTATGAAAGGAAATAAGAACCAATGAAATGCCAATAACCTTTCTTATGACATTTACTAAGCTTGAAAGAGCTGCATGAAACTCTTTCTTTTGTAGAAATTAAGCCTATGATTGCATGCTTTGGAAAGTAACTGAAATATCCAAAAGGTGAAACAAAAGATAGAGAAATGTAAATAGGTGTAACTTTCCTTTTTTTATTTCATAGCTGGATGTCATGAAAATGGGCTATGAGCCACCAACGCCTTAACTTTGGAAGGAATGTGATTCCAGATATGAGAAGTAAGGGGGAAGATAGGAAATAGTTACACACACATTTATACCTTTATTTTATGGAGCTATAAAGCTGTTTCACCTCATAAGTTACAAAGGAGCAACAATCTCATTGTTTCACAAAGGCTTGCCTCTTGTTCATTTGTTGTTAATTTGTTGTCATTTCAATCTTGACACTTGTAAGACCTCTAGATGTCTAAAAGCATTGTGGGGAGGCACATAAATTTTTTATTTTTTTTAAATGTGTGTAGACCTATTTTTGTTGGAGTTTTGCAAACGATAAATCATAAATGTTGCGTACGTGGTTTTCGCAACCTTTACAGATGAAGCTTTGAACTAGACAAAGACAAAGCCTTGAACACTTGACGACGAAGCTCTGAACCAGATAAAGATGAAATTGACTACGAAGGCGACGTCGATGATGGCAACGCGAGAAACCTAAACCCGAAGAACTAGATGAAGCGAACGATGACGACCAACTTGACCCAAATCTGAGTTTCCATCTGGCTTTGATTGTCTCCGTCTCCAATTTTCTTTGGTTGGCTCTTTTGCTCATTCGATCAATTGATCTCTGCAACTCATTCTTTCGCCTCATGTTGTTGTGTCGTTGTGTTCTGTTCTAAATGCTCCGATTCTCGAACCTCAACTATGACCTAGAAACTTTGGTTCTTGAAGCTCGCCGCTGCAATTTTCAGTAATTGTTCTGGCCGTCTTGGTCATCTTCTCTTGCCCCAAGTTGTTGTGTTGTCGTGCTTGTGTGATTTTCTTTACTAGCGTGTTCTCTTTGAGTTCCGCCGCTGCTGCAGACTTCGTCTTTTTCGTTTGGAACTGGATTTCTTCTGCCAACTTCAATATTTGCTGTACAACAATTTCGACAACTGTGGTTTTTGGTGCTGCAACTATTGGAATTTTGAAGCAGATTTATTCCAAAAAAATGAAACAAATCACAATATGGAAAACGAGCCGATAGAATACATTGCTCATCGAAGAATTTTCCTACTCAAAATCCTATCGCATAGATATTGATCTAGAAGTAGGAAGATGGCTCTGGCAAGTTATTGGGGAGACTTGTAGAGTATGGGTCTTTCAAGAGGGTAAGGAAGTGTAGAGGATTTACATAGGTGATTGAAACCTTGACAAATAGGAAGGGGAGCTTTAGGCGAATGACAGAAATTATGAATGGAAGACAGAAATTGATCTTTGCTCTGGAGGAGGGAAGAAACAAGAACTGGGATAGATTGTGGAGGATTTGGATGCATGTTGCCATTCAGTCGGAGGGACAAAGAGAAAGGGAGCATTTTCTGAATTAGCAAACAGGACTGTAGGAAGACAAGTCATAGGCATAGAGGCTAACTAGATTGTAGGAAGGCAATTCACAGGCATGAAGGATAATAGATGGGGTGCAGGAAAGAAGAATGAAGGAAGAGCAGCAAATTGGGAAACTGGAGGCAGAAAGAATGAATGGAATGTAACACACAATGTCATGTGAGGTAGGAAAAATGTTGTAAGAAAGAATGAAGCATATGTAGGACATAAAGGAATGACAAGCAGGACTAACAGAATTTCAGCAAGAACTTGGAAGGTTGATAGGAACAATGTAGTGATGAAGAAGAAGGAAAAAGTAACAGACAAGAGGGTGCAGACAAGGAACTATGTAACGAGTACAACAAATAGATAGGTAGCTGACAAGGAATTTGTTTCAAAGAAAATAAATGACGTTAGAAACGAACAAAAGAGGTTTTGGATGGTGTTTTTGTGTTTCTCTAATCAAGTTAAGTGGAGTGCAATAGAGGAAGAAGTTTTTGGCCATCTGAGTTTTGCATGTCGGTTAACACCAATTTGCGGTGATCAGGCTTTATGCAAATGCCAAAATGAAGCAACGTGGAATGCCCTGAAAAGAGGAAAGCTGATATCATCCCTTAACTATGATGTGTGAGATTGGGAGGAAGGGGTGCAATGGAAGGAAAAGAGATTTTGTTGCTAGGAGGAGTAAATAGGGGTTGAAGGTATTCCTATCGAGGAATAGAAGCAGGAAACTTTCGATCAAATTGGAGAGAAATGTGATGGCCTACTAACTATGGACTCACTAACGGGGGAAGGTTACACGTTCGATGCGGTGTATATGTAGGTGAATGGGTGGACTGATGGCCTTATGCCAGAAGTGATGGAGGTGCAAAAAGGGAACCAAACTTTCATTGTTCGGTTGTTTCGTGTTCAGTCTGAAGAGGGCGAAGGTAAAGAAGGTGGAGAGTACTGGCAGAACAATCGAATTCACAGATCGGGTGAAAGTGGGATGGGATCAAAAGTAGCGGACCAAATCCAATTGGTTCGAGATGAGTTGGAGGAGGAATAGTGGGGCGGGGCCTAGGTTGAAGGAAGAGGGTGGTCTGGAAGGATGAGGGACAAAGGATGTAATTGGAACCCTAACTGAGTGGTAGAGGATGAATTCAGGGGCCTTGTGTCACAGGTTCATCGTTCGTTCCCTAGATTTGCCCGTGCAGCGCCTCGAATACACCTATTTTTGGCCAACCATTCACACAAACTCATCTCAAATAGCTCAGCGGAAGTCTTGATCTCAACATTGTGTCAAAACCCCAGATGACCAACATGTTAGGGACTATCGGATAACTCAGGTATATAGGTACACTGTGTCTCAATTGATTGTGTACTGCTGTGATCACTATGGATGGCTCTTTCGAGGGCATTCCTCGTTGGATGACTCCTCTGAGTGCATCCTATATAGAGCACACTCTATCACGATGGCTCGAGATAGCTCAATACACCCAACACGGACATCGGGTGGCATACCATCATCGTATACCCAACCTTGTGCCCCAGTGGGCCCCGCACCGCACGCCGCTTGACAGTGTCCCATAACTTACCCAAAGTTATGAGAACAATATACATCCCCTCTAGAATGGAGCCGACCCCTAGGGTTGGGCTAAGAAGTAGTCCTAAAGATGACCCATTACATGTTATCAAGGATGTTAGAACCATGTCTCTCCCTATAATAGACTTTTAAGCTTTCTTTCTTCTCCTAAAAGGAAACATCAAAATGTGAGACCAATCATACTGGGCCTTTTCGTGGGCCAAACAAACTCTGATCGCGATGAAATTTCACGGACTCTCTAATTAGGTTACAGTGCATGTCCAGACATGACCGTTACATTTGGTACGAGCCATAGCCAAGAGGTGACTGCAAGCAAGGGGGAGAGGAAAATGGTGATCAAGGTGTAATGTTGGCTTCTACAGGTGATGGAGTTTCTGATGAAAGAGATCAAAAGATAGTGGACAAGGGTATTGGGCAGCTTACAGTCATTCCCTTGCAAGTACAAAAGAATATCAAAGCAAGGGGTGACAATCCAAAGAGCCATGCATGTTGATAATGTAGGAGGGAAAGGGACACGTAACCAGAATAAAAGAAGAACAAGGAAGACAATTTTGAGAGATGGCGACGCTGGTGATGATAATTGGGGATCAGAGGATGAAAAAAAATGATGGAAGCTTGTCAGATCGACTCCTCGAGCTATTTTAGTAATACCTCTGATGATTAAGAAGTGTATGAAGACGATGAGGAGGAAGATGAGATGTCTATTCACGGGGATCTTTGGCAAGCTCAAGAAGAGGGAAATTAAGAGGATCAAAGGGGTTCCCTATCACAATACTAGGATGTCTTCCCTTCTTTAGTGCCTAACTCAAATTCTACGGATAAGGAAAGATGCTCGGAAGCAGGTCCAGGAGAGCAAGTAGAGGAAAGGGAATTACACCAATGCCCATTAAGAAAAGATTTTAGTAAGCCAACATAAATCTTGAGCAAGGAAGATGTGGCAGCCCTTCTAGCAAAACTAATTGTGTTGTTGATCAAGCTCGAAAGGGAGAACATGGCGGAGAAGGAAGGGACGGGTGAGTAATAGGTTGTGGACGACTCAAAGGCTTTGGGTTTGTTAATCTTTATATTACTTGACATATGTGACGATGGAGCGAGGGAGAACGAGGAACTCTGGACGATGGAGAACCCAGGACGTCAAGGAAGGATGGATAACTGGAAAAGATTCACGGACGAGGACAACACAAAGAAACGACCATCTTACACGACGGAAGGAGAGGAGCATCTCAACGGAACATAAACAAGAAGACAAGAAATACCGGAACGACAAAGGGAGTCAAAGGAATTATGAAACGGATGGATATTATGGAATGAAACAGTCGTGGAAACAGGCATTAACACGACGACACAAAGAAACATAAGATGATAAGGAATGGATACTAGTGACATGTAAGTGGAGAAGGAATCCACAAGACAAAATGGAGCGTGCACCGGAAGAAGGAGTAACCAGTTACCATAAAAAGGAAGGAATATTCAAAAGTTTTAATGAAGGGTGGGGACACCAATGGAAAGGCTGTAAGGTCGTCACACGAGGTGTTAAGGTCCTCGAACGGAGAATGGTCGTATGTATCTTTTCCAACGAAGTATAAATATTTCTCGGTATGTTTCACGAATGATTCGGAGGACATTATAATGCAGGAAGTTAATAGGTCACGACATTTTCAAATCGTCCTGTCAAGAGAAGCAATACAGTGGATAAAGACGAAGGTGAATACAGAGTTGCTAGACGGAAACCTAAAGCCAAGAACTGGGGTGTTCAGAGGAACAGGGTATAGTTTACTCATGGAGGTGCTGGTAAACGAAAGAGGAAGGTTCCTTAAGCTAACAAAAATGGTGAAGAGCCAGGTTGAGAACATAGTCATTCCGGAAGAGAGACACACTGAAGCCTGGAAGAACTTATGGAAGGCCTTGGATATGGTGATTAGAGAAGAAGATATTAAGTTCACGAAGGCAAGAATGAAGGAAATGGAGGTGGAAAGACCAAGAAGCCATACCAGGGAGGAAGAAAGAAAGGCAATAGAGGAGAGGAAACGTAACAAAGGAAAGTGGGAACGCATGGAAGAGGGGCGAGGACGGCTGAGAAGAAGTGGTAATAGGAGAAATGAGGAAGGCAAAGACTTCCTGATCATTCGAACAACGGATGAGACGTCGTGGAGGAAAATAGAGTTATCCATCCGACGAATGCTTAAACGGAAAATACATATTAGACGTTTAGATGTAGCCAGGGCCTTGCTTCACTGCTATGACAGGGAGGAGATTCGGAATATACAAGCAGAAAAATTGAACACGACGATCGGGGGCTTTTATTTTGAAGAATGGAACAAAGCGTGGGAGATTGGAAGAGCCAAGGTCGCCTGCAGAAACAGTTGGATGGGAGTTGAAGGTATAAGTCGGGAAAAATGGCATGTTCACACTTTTGATGAAATCGGGGAGATGTGTGGTGGATTGCTGGACATAGCAAGCATAACAAGCTTGGCGAAATCCATGGAAATGACATTCTTGCGACTAAAAGGCCATGACTGTGGATTCCTCCCGAAGGAGTTCGAGATAAAAGACGATGACGGTATACAGGAGCTCCGGTTGGTGGAAATTGAAAGAAACTGGGGAGTTGAGATAACGAAACTTCGGCAGCAAATCATCGACCAGTGCACCGGAAAATATCCAACGGACATCATGCGGCTAAAGGAGTGGCGGTACGCCTGCCGGAGGAACGACGAGATCGTCCTGTCAAGCTTGGAGGACGATGACGAGAATCTCGAGGAAGAACGGGGGACAAGAGAGCCTGAACGGAAGAAGATGTCGGTGGAGCAGGTTCAAAAGTTTGGTGGACCAACAGGAAACAGACAACGATCCCTGACGCTCTTACGGAAGACAGAGGTGGGCCCAGTCGGGTCAAGGGGAAAGGAAAACGGGTGAATCGGGGGAGTCCGGAAGTTCAGGGGAAGCGGATCGGGTCAAGAGTCAATCGAAGCCCGAGTGTCCCGCCCCACAGAGAGTTAGTAAACCCAGAATACACAAGTGGGCCCAGTGAAGAAAGCTTGACCCGCAGATGGAGGGATAAAGGGTTGGCGGACTGGCAAGGTTAAACGCAATCCAGTCTAAAAGTCTATAGACGAAGGAGCAACGAAGAAAAGAAGAAACGGGCCAGTGCAATGGTACATTGGGCCAAACAAGGAGAAGAACCGGAGTCCTCGGAGTCAGACATGAAATCGATTCCGGAACAGGATGAAGAAGATGACCAAGGAGAGTCGGAAAGAGTCCTGGAGACGCAAAACACGGATTTGGAATACACAGAAGCTGAGACGGGGCCGGGGAGCGAAACCGAACATCATGAAGAAACAGACTACGATCAGGTACGCAATCCCTACATTGCTCCAACTCTCCCTCTCCTTTCTAGTGAGTCGGAAGAATCTCAGAGGAACAACGAGATACTGTGGGAAAGAAGTGGAGAACAAGAGGAAGACAACAGGAGAAGAACTCAAGATATATTTGAAGGGGAACAACAGATGATAAGCAGCCAAGGACGAAATGGGTGGGACGAAGAGGCTCAGATGACGGAGTACGAGAGGGTCCGCGATTTCCTGTTGTCGATCAACACCCAGCTGGTGGAAGCATGAAAGGGTCTTTTAAGTGGGGTATTTCCAGTTATTATGAAGATTCTAAGCTGGAATATAAGAGGGTGTGGTAGGGAGGACAAGAGAAGATCGATCAAGAGAACTATTGCAGCAGGCCAGGCGGATTTAATAGCCATTCAAGAAACTAAGAGAATGGAGTTAGATCGCAAGACGATTGGACAAATATGGAAGAACAGATTCGTAGAGCGGCTGACGAAACCTGCTGAAGGCAATTCTGGGGGGATGGTGATCATGTGGGATACTCGGAAATTTAGTGTGGTGGACAGCAGGGTGGGGTCTCATTCTATATCTATCAGAGTTGAGGATGGTGATCAGGGCAGTTGGTGGTTCACAAATGTCTACAGTCCTTGTGATTCCCAGGGGAAAGAGGATTGTCTGATTGAATTAGCTGCTCTTTCGACCTCTGTCAAAGGACCTTGGTGCATAGGTGGAGATTTTAATATGATTAGGAGCATGAAGGAGAAGAAGAATAATCAACATATGTCGGCCTCTATGAAAATGTTCGATGAATGGATTAGGGATATGCAGTTAAGTGAACCAGAAATGAGAAATATAAAGTTTACCTGGAGTAATGGTAGAAGCAGTCCGACCATGTCTAAGCTGGATAGATTCCTATGCAATCAGGAGTGGGGGGAGAAATTCCAGCAACAGCATGTCTGGGGACTACACCGCATAACATCAAACCATTGGCCAATCATGCTAGACACTGATCAAACAAAATAGGGTCCTGCTCCTTTTCGGTTTAACAATGAATGGCTCAAGCAGGCTAAATGCATAGAAATGATGACTTCAGAATGGATAAACTTTCAGAGTCAAGGATGGGAAGGCTATAAAATTACGCAAAAGCTGCAGAACCTGAAGGGGAAGTTAAAGGAGTGGCCGAGGGAGCAGATGGAGGAGGATAAAGTTAAGGAGTTAACTCTGAAAGAGAACCTTAAGACCCTAGATAGAGGACTGGAAATAGAGGAAGGTGAGCAGCTTCTAGAAGATCGAAGGAAAATAGTGGAGGGGATTCATGTCCTGGAATGTAGACATGAGAGGGCCTGTAGACAAAAAGCAAAGCTTAAATGGGCTAAAGAAGGGGATGTGAATTCAAAATTTTTCCGCAGAATTCTTTCTATAAGGAAATCTAGAGCAGTAATTTCCAAAATGGAGGACAGAGATGGAAATTTGATTGACAAAGAAGAGGATATTTAGGATTTAATCATCAACTACTTTTCTGAGATGGTCATGGAACTAGGTAAGGAGAAATGGAAGGTGGAGGGGTTGGATTGGCAGCAGATCTCTCCAGATAAAAGTCAATGGCTGGAAAGAGAGTTTGAAGAGGAGGAGATAAGAGAGGCTGTATTCAGCTGTGAGGGGGACAAAGCTCCAGGGCCCGACGGTTTTACTATGGCCTTCTTCCAGTATAATTGGAATACGGTCAAGGAGGGCATTGTGGCGTGTATGAAAGAGTTTCACAATGATGCAGTGGTGAATAGAAAGGTAAATGAAACCTATATTTGCCTAATTCCTAAAAAGACAAATTCCATGAAGGTGGAAGATTTCAGACCGATCAGCTTAACAACCAGTCTTTACAAAATTAATTCCAAAACTTTGGCAAATAGGCTGCGAAAGGTTCTTCCTGAAACAGTAAGTGAACATCAGTTTGCCTTCGTTGAGAACAGACAGATAACGGAAGCAATTATAATTGCTAATGAAGTTGTGGAAGATCAAAGAACGAAAGGAAAGGAAGGGTTTGTTCTGAAGGTAGACCTAGCCAAGGCTTATGATTTGGTAAGATGGAGTTTTTTAGACTTAGTTTTACAACAGAAAGGATTTGGTAACAGATGGAGAAAGTGGATTCAGGCGTGTCTACAAACAACTAATTACTCTATCTTTATTAATGGCCTCCCAAGAGGAAAGTTCAATGGTTATCGAGGTTTGAGACAGGGAGACCCTTTATCTCCATTTCTGTTCACTTTGGTAGCAGATACCCTCACCAGAATCATTCGAAAAGCTGTGCAAGTGGGGAAGATGGAAGGAGTAGAAGTGGGGAAGAATAAAATTCAGCTCACCCATCTGCTGTTTGCGGATGACTGTATTCTGTTTGTTTCCAACAAGAAAGAACAGGTGGTTGTGGTAAAGGAAGTAATTATGGCTTTCGATTTTTTAACTGGCATGAGAATAAACGGGGGAAAAAGCCAACTGATAGGCGTGAATGTTCCAGCAGCTATGGTGACCAATACAACTGAAAGGTTTCAAGTTTCCCAAGGATCATGGCCAATCAAATACCTAGGCTTACCGATGGGAGGTAACCCTTACAAAATCAGCTTTTGGGACCCAATGATCCAAACAATAAAAAGGAGAATAGCAGGGTGGAAGAAAAGTTACTTATCAAGAGGGGGAAGATTACTTTTGCTGAAAACTTTTTGGAGGCATTACCAACATACTTCTTATCAGTTTTCAGAATACCAAAAACAGTGGCAGGCCACATAGAGAAGCTGATGCGTGACTTTCTGTGGAAAAATGAAGATTCAGAAAAAGGGCATAACATGGTAAGGTGGGAATAGGTTAGTCAAGAGATAAATAAGGGAGGATTAGGGGTTGGAGGCATGATAAGAAGGAACATGGCTCTAAGAGGAAGATGGCTATGGAATATGATGATAAATCCTCAGATAATGTGGGCCCGGATGGTAAAAAGTATACATGGTGAAAAAGCTTTTGGAAGAGAAGCTGGTTTGAATAAAAAGAGTAGCACCGATCCCCGTGGAAAGACATTTTCAATCTCTATGGAAAATTTAGAAAACATATCACTTGGAAGGTAGGGAAAGGTAATCATGTGAGATTTTGGAAGGATCTATGGTGTGGAGAGGATATTCTTCAAAATAAATTCCCTAACATCTATAGATTGTCTCAAAAAAAGGATGGGGTGATATCAGATTTTAGAAATCAAAGTGAGGGAGAAAGGAATAGGCCATGGGGATGGAACTTGCATATTTCCAACAATGTGAATGATATTCATATGGAAGAAATGGGGCAACTTTTGAACTCTTCAAAGGTTCCAGATAAGCAACATTATGGAGGAAGATAAGCCCTTGTGGAATGAGGACCCTAGTAGAAGATTCTCAGTTCAGTCTTTTAGAAGCCAACTTTCCAGCCATGAAAGGTTAAGTCAAAATGGGCCAATGACCTTCATTTGGAAGTCAAAAATTCCAGCGAAAGTGAAAGTTTTGTTGTGGTTAATCAGTCAAAATGGCTTGAAAACTGATGACAATTTACAAAAAAGATTTCCTAATCTTAATCTGAATCCTTCCATGTGTCACATGTGCAGGAAG
>JAJIYU010001033.1:0-41177 GCA_030144865.1 Tinospora cordifolia
AAAACACCTAACGAAATGACACACGAATAAGTGTATACGAATTTCGAGGACGAAATTCTTTTTAAGGAGGGTAGGTTGTAATACCCCAAAATTTTGTCAAATAATTAAAGAAATTGTTTGAATCGCCTAATGAACAAGAAATTGTTTGAATCGCCTAATGAACAAAAGTTTTTGACATGCTTGGTTTGTTTGAATTGAAATAATGATTTAAATGTTAGAAAGATCCACTGGGCTGTGTGCTCAGAAATTGAACCACATGAAGACCATGAAAGTTAGTTAGGTTCTTTTCTTTTAAAAGTTTCTAATTTTTATGTAAGGGCATGTTGCCCAAGTTTTAAAGACTTCCGCTGTATCATTTTATTTTAAATCAAATGATGTACTCAATTCTATTTAATTAATTGAGTTTACGAATTTCAGTTATTTCCTTAATTATTGCCTTATTAAATTCTTGAATTTAAGTTATGCTCAGTTAAAATTGAGGCATGAAATAATTGAAATAGAAAGTCGAGTGTGTGTCGCTCGTAAAGTAACACCGGCACGACCCGCCGTCTGGTTTAGTCCACCGTCAAGGAAGAAAAACGGTGGATGGTCCAATGCTTGATGACACGGGGGTTGGGGTGTTACAATGTGCTTATAGGGCCAAATCTAGTAGAGGAGATCCAAAGGAGATTGGCCATGCACAAAGTAGACAAAAAGGCTATGTAGATAAGAGGAATGTAATACCCCAAAAGTCTATAAGACCTCTACGTCACTAGTGAATAGTTAAAAATGAAATAATAAATTTAATAAATAAGAAATTAATAAAGATACTCAAAAACCATGTAGTATACATCTAAATAAAGCTAGAATAAATATATAAATGATATAAATTCGGAAAGTACGAGAAATGACAAGGAGAAGACGCAAAAACCATAACTCCACTGGTTACCACAATAATGAAAGTGATTACCGTGGTAATGCCGGAATGTAATACCCTGAAAACCCTGAACTTAAGGAAATAAGAATTTCATTATCAATTGGATAAAATTTGTGTGAGAAATGAAATCGGGTCCATTTCAGGGGCAAATTTAGCAGGTCCAAAATTCACATTTAGTAACCCTTAAGACCTCAAAATGACCTGAAATCTCATGAGATGATATGAACTGATCAACTAGACAACATATCCAAAAATCAGCTCAATTGGCAAAAAAAATTGGGTTTCATTTGCCTAATACCCTTCAGTGGAGTCTAAATTAGAAAGTAAATGAAATAAAGATCACCATAGTTAAATGATGATTTAGAAATGTGCATTAGTTTATTATGAACACAAAAATATGTATACAAGTCCTTAATTCTTCGTAAATAATGAGAGATGAATTTATATTAAATTCATGTGGACCCACAAATGTATGACCACTGCTAAACATGTGTAAACCACATAGGTGGAACACCATGATCGTGTACACCCTCACCCTACCCAACCTCAATGGAACATTTCCCTTATTGGAAATCATGTAGAATGATCCCATGTGCCATGCAAATAATCACGTATACCACACCTATGAAAAACCATGAAACATGATCTCAAAAACACCCACAAATGATCATGTGTACCCATATTCCATACACCCCAAACCGGCCCTTGCATGTGTAAGTGTGTGTGTGCACACATGTGACAAAGAGAAGTTTCTAAAATCTAAATGGTGCACTCTTAAAACCTAGCCACCACCTTGATGCTCACACAAACTCCAATAGAAATTTTAGAAATAGAAACCAAGGTGGTGCCATTATCTTGAGAGATTCCATTGTAAAATGCCCCAATTGACCTTTATCTTGTGCATCACTCAAAACAAGCCAAATTAGAGTGTTTCCTTAAGCTAAAATAGAAATCTTAGACCATGATCTTGTGTCCACCAAGTACGATATGGTACACCCAAAAAGCCTTGCTTGCATGGCGTCCCAAGGGAGGAAATTAGGAAGCATTATCTTGCTCAAATGCATGACGCCCAAGTTTGAATGGGATAGGAAAGATTCTTGGTCCACTTCCTAAACTAGATTAGAATCACACAATACTCACAAGATCACGTCCCTAGCTGATTTAGGAGGTGTTCTAGATATGATTTTATGCTCAAGGAAAGAATTCCCTACTCAAAAATGCCAAAATAGGAAAGTTTCTATGCATGCTTGTGTGATGACCAAACAAAAGAACAAACTCAAAAATGTTGCTAAGTGCCATGATCTAATTCCATATGGACGTCCCAACTGATTTGAACATATTCCAAGACTGATTTGATGCTCACATATAAATAGGAAACTAAATAAGAATCCTATGGGTGCTCACACTTAGATTGGAAACTATAGTGGTCCCATTATCTCAAGCTATGAGCACACTTGCCCTATTCAAGCAAACCGTCCCCTTCAACTATTGAATGTTGCTCAATTTGGGAGTTGTCCAAGACATCCCCCTTGTGCTCTTAAAAATCTATATAAATCTCCCCTTGTGCACACTTATTCTTCATCCCAAAGCAAAGAGTTGACACTTCTCTCTTGGCTTGTTCTAGCCTTCTTCTTGGCAATCCTTTTGTTCTTGAGTGATCTTGAAATATTCTTGAGTGTTTGATTAAGTGTTTTTGAGTTATCTTTGAAGTGCTAGAACTATTGAAGAACAGAACTCTGCTGAAATTTTGAGAAAAAGCTTCATAAGGCGGATGAGATTTCCTACACTTCTACTTTACTAGTTTGAGTTTCTAGCATGTTCATGCATCTTTTATTTTAGTTTAGTATGTTTATTTTTAGTTTCTTACATGTTTGATCATGATTTAGATTTTGATTATCATGTATGCATGTTTTAAGTATTCATAACACCATGCCATGTCTAGTTTTCATGCTTAGGTTTAATTTGAATTGTGAAGCATGCTATGTATTATTTTTGTGCTTTTTGAATGTTTTATTCTTAATTTTACTATTCTAATTTTGGATTCATGAAAATGTGAGAATTAAGTTTAAGACTTTGAAGTTTATGAACTATGTACTGTCATAGTAATCTAAGTAATGCTATGGGTATTCTTTACATATATTAAATGTATATGGGGCTATCACTATGTGTGGATGGGTATGACCCAAAATACTTGGAATGTGGACATGAGATCCTTATTCCAATGGAATATGACTAGATGAATTATCTTTCCATCCAAGAGCGGAGTATTTTGATAAGAATATTAAAGGATTAGAACCCCTTTCAGTCTTAATGTCAACAACAACCAAAGATGTTTGAATCGCCTAATTGTTTATAAGTGTTTGAATTTAGATGCGTTTTTTATTTGAATTATTAACTTAGTTGTTTATGGAATGATCTACTGGGCTATGTACTCATCCCTTCCCCTCTTATTTTTCAAGAAATTGAATCATGAAGACTATTGAGTATTTGATAGGATTTTAAATTTGGAAAGTTTATATGTAAGGGCATGTTGCCAAAGTTTTGATTATGTAAATTAAGACTTTTGCTAAATTTAATTTTGTCTCTATTTTGAGTTATGCACTCTTTCTTTAATTATCTTAAATATTTAAGATTCAAGGCATGTATTTCTTTATTTTATTGAATAAATAAAGATTGAAATATTTATTTTATCCCATTGCATTAGTTTTATTAAATCAAAAATTAAATTATTTGGATTGTGTGTTCATCATGAATTAATAAGACTCGAGATAATTGAAATAGAATGTGATGCAAGTTGTGTACTTGTAACTGTAATATCGACCTAGCCCTCCTTGTGATTAGCAATCAATCAAAATCTCGGGGGCTGGGGTTTTACATGGACAAACCCAGAAAACGAGCAAAAATGCATCATCCTGGTTACCATGGTAATGAATTTTTGACCGTGGTAATGCGTGGTTTTCTATAAATATGCATTGTTCATGCAAAAACCCTAAATCTCAGCTTCATGTGCTGCAACTTGGTGTTTTTACTCCTAAACCCTAACCCAACCTTCCAATCTCATTTCTTAACATTTCTATTGAGTTCTAAGGGGGATTAAGCCAATTCAAACCCCTCTATACTAGTTTGCAAGCTTAGATTCATGATGAACAAGCTCCACCAAGAAGAAAATCCATGGACGTGTTGTTCTAAATAGCTTGTACTTAGGTAAAATCATGAAACCACAATTAAAATCTTGGTTTCTTAGCATTGTCAGTCATTTCTTAAGTGTATGCTTATTTTTCTTTGAAACACAAGTGATTTGAGGGTTGCAAGACCTTGTTTTGGGCGAGAATCAAAAGGGAAAAGTGTAGAATGCCGAGGTATAAAGTTTATTTTAGTTTGGATGTGTGTTTTAAGTAAAATGTGTGTGTGGGTGTAGGAGTGTGAAACATATGTGGAAACCACGAATGGGACAATGCACATGAAAGCTTTGCATTTCTAGAAATCCTGCAATTATCACGGTAATGGACCGCGGTAACACACGGAGAACATGCACAAACCCCATTGGTTACCATGGTAATGTGTTGAAAAACCAGACTGCACACTGGTTACCGTAGTAACACGTGTCACCGATTCTGGTGATCGCGGTAATGCATCACAAACTTGGTTTTCACTCCAGCCTTGAGTGCATCATTAAATACCTATGTTAGGGATGTGAATCTATGATTTTGAACATGTTATGGATGCTTTAAACAGACATTATCTTGGTATTAAAATCTTATACATTAAAGATCTAAAACACATGAGGCAAGGAGCAAAGGCACAAGGGAAGGAAATACATGTGGGTGTGATTACTGTACTTTCTACTATTATTTTGGATTTTAAGTACTAAACATGATGATTGATTACTTTGAATATCCACTTAGGAGCATGCTAGGATTGTTCTTGAGTGACTATTGATTGGAATGATTGGTTGAATGCCGAGATAACATGCTAATTGTTTAAACATTGCTATACTCACATGCTTAGACAATATATAATAATTCATGCCATGAATGAATTACTTGAATGTCAGTATGATTGATTATATGTGTTTGAAGTATTAGTTATGATGTATGATTTGCAATGTGTTTGTGAAACTAAAGAAGATTAAATTAAGACTAAAACCAGGTATTAGGGTGATGACCGACTTTTGGGTGTCATCATGAGTGTCCCCAACTAGATTGGCTGCGAGGCTAGGTGTCACTACAGATCTCACACCCCTTGTCAGAGTCCCGAAAGGTAACCGGCCCTTGGGCGTTACCTCTGGACATTGTCCTGGACCACGAGGGGGGCACTAAGGTCACAAACCTTTCAATCTAAATTGTGATGAAAACAATAAATGTTTGAAATGCCTTAATGTAATGGAAGTGTTCATATGTTTTGTATTCTGGTCTGAGTAATGCTAGTGATGTGCTGTATGATCTACTAGGCTCTCGAGCTCACCCCACTTTTCCATTTCAGGTGATAGTTGATATGGTGTGAGTTGACCATGTCCAGGCAACTTCGATTATTTTGTTGAAACCTTATTGGCGAGGTTGTTAATGTCTTTTTGTATATAACATTTTTGTACTTAATTTGAATTGGGCGTATGCCCCAATCTTTCGGATTGAATATTTTATACATGTAATTAAGTATTTTTGGTTTACTTCAGAAATCTTGGACCGTTTAAATGTTGGATTTGAAGCTTCTCACTTTATATCTAATTTAATTGCTTTGATTTGCTTTCGTGAACATTAACTGTTTTTGACTTGAGTTTTAAAACCTCATGTTTCTTTTTGAGATTTTACTAATCATTTGCTTTTACCTATGAACTCTCATTTCAAAGGATCTCTAACTATTTAAATTGATTTTATCATTATTTGAAAGATGAACTAGAAAGACAGTTTTGAAAGAAAGAAAAAGACAGATAGAAATCAAATCTAGTAGCGCTATGGCTCTTGGCGAACGATCCGATTCTGGCATCTCCCACCAAATGGGCGGGCCATCTTTGTGGGTGGCCTGACAACTCGTCACAAAAAGAGAACCGGGAGTTGGGGTGTTACAAGAGAATACTTATGGAATTTTAGATAGGTGATATAGTGTTTTTGAGGAGTACCCCTAAGAAAGGTGTCAAGCGATTTGGGCATAAAGAAAGCTTTCACCTAGATTCATCAGTCCATTTGAGATAATATAAGAATTGACAAATGCGCTTACGAGTTAGACCTATTGAACAGGATGTTCTCAATTTACAATGTGTTTCATGTGTCGATGCTAAGAAGATATGAACTAGATTCCTCTCACATAATCCATTGGGAGGAGATCCACATTGAAGATGAAGCCAATATGTCGATCACAAGGTGAAAAGCTTGAGACTGAAGGACATCCTCTTAGTCAAGGTTCGCTGGAGGGATCATGGAGTGGAAGAGGCAGCTTAGGAGCTAGAAAACAAGATGAAAAGTAAATACCTAGACCTCTTCACCATAAATATATAACTAGACTACATCAGAACAAATAAGTACAAATTTTGAGCATGAAATTTATTTTAAGGGGATAGATTGTAAACCTCGAAATTTTGTTGAAAAAAAATAAAATAAAATAATTTAAATAAAATAAACTTTGAGAAAACTATGAAAATAATGTTGTGGAAGATGTACAAATCAACATACGAAAGGGTAGGTAAACTAGAAGAAGACATAGAAATTTGCACATGAGCAACGTTTTGGTTACCGCAATAATGAAAAACACTATCGTGGTAGTGCTTGTCTACCCAGAAAATCCAATGAAAATACTGTGTCCTGGTTACTGTGGTAATGCATTTTTACTACAGTGGTAATACATAAAAACTTGCATGAAAATGATTATGTAAAGTTCCCAAAATGACTATGTGATGTTTCTAATGCATGGGCAACTTCTGAAAGCATTACTTACTAATATTTGTGTATAGAAAACAAGCAAAATAGAAAGGAAAAGAGTTTACAAAAAATTTCTACCAAGGAAACTACACCAAACTTCCTAAACTTGACCCCATTGAACTTTATATAGACCTAGCACGAACACTCCATTCTCATCACTCTAGCAAACATGATTTCTCTTCTTTTCTTATTTTCCTAGCCGTCTTCTTGGTACTCTTTCATTCCCTAGTTATCTCACACAACACTTGTAGTAATAGGAAGGAAAGAAACCTAGAAAACAGCATATAGTGGCAAGAACCTGCTTCTAGGCGTTCTTTTGAAGCAACTGGAGAATTCAACAGATTAAAGAAAGTATAATGACCATATCTAAGTCCCATGCATGATTCATGGTCTGGAGTTTGAGGTATTAGGAAGCTAAGGTCATAGGAGAACAAAAGATGGGAGAAACATGCATAAAAATCTAGTTTTCATGTTGATTACTGTGATAATGATCATTGTTATCGCAATAATACCTTCATCTTCCTCTGTTTCTGGACTTTCACCCTAATTGTTGCAGTATCTACTGTGGTAATGCATTGTATTTTTGTCATTGACTTTTGGTTACCGCAGTACGTGCCCAATCTTTTGCAACTTCTTCTGGTTACCACGATAGCCTACTGTGGTAGTACCTTTGCACTTCCTATTTTTCACTTGTGTATTTTGATTATTGTGGTAACTCTTTCCTCTACTGTGGTACACAAAATCAAGACCACATTAAGACTCAAATAACATGATTTCCTTGAAAATTACATGCCATATAGGATAAGGAATCACTAGAGTATTATTTAAAGGGTTAGAAACACATGAATCACTAAGAATAATGCATTGAATCTTAATCTTTAAGGTTAAAGACTCAAAAAGGCTTAAAATCACTTGAAATAGCACCACAAGGACTAGGAAGGAGTTAGGCATCAAAGATAATTTCCAGGTTTTAACTTCTATTTTGATTCAAATAATGTATGTTTTTAGTCTAGACTATTTGCTGAACTGAAATATACATGTTATGCTTAGAGTAGTATGATGAATGTGTACTGATATATGATTCAATAATGGTCACAATATCATGTAATACCCTAAAAACTTGTATGAAAATTCAATATATAAAAATTAAGTAAATAAATTCAAGAAATATTAGCCTTGAGAGTTTCAAGAAAATTTATGTTTCAAAACACGTACAATTTGATGCAATGAAAGATCGGCAAATCGGAGCAAAACATGAAGAATTCACATTGAAAATGCTCTGATTACCGCAGTAGTGAAAAGGACTACTACGATAGTGTAGCAGATTGCCTAGAACACAAAAATAGAAATAGACCTTGACTACCACGGTAGTGCTTGCCATTTGCTTGAAAACACATTAGAAAGCTTCTAAAACAACTAAGGGAAATCTCTAAATGAATTGGAAACTTCTAGGAACATCATTTGCTGATATTTGGTGCATGGCAAACCATAAATTGGAGAATTAGAACGGTTTCTAAAACATAAACCCCAAACCTTCCCAAACATGCCCTTTGAGGCTCTATTTAAACCATGCCCAACTAACCATTCTCTTCATCCTGGCAAGAACAAATTAGTCTCTTTTTGCTTACCCAGTTCTCCCTTAGAGTTATCTTTATTCCCACGCCATTTCAATGATTTCACTTGTATGTTATGAAATGGGTACATGAGTCACTCTATTGCTCAGGAAGTCTCCAAAAGTTGAGACTTAGAAAGACAAAGGATAGAGACGTGACATCGCCCGACTCTCGGGTGGCCCAAGGAAAGAAAAGGAATGTCCAACTACAATTTGCACATGACAATAAAGTGCTAGACTAGAAGCGGGGTGTTACATGTCATGATCAATGTTACATTAATGACTTGTTTACCATGTTCACATCTTATTTCCTGTTTTATATCTGATTCCATATGCTATGATTTGTTTTGCCATTAAAGAAAGATTAATAAAGATGATAACCATTTACCGACGTGGTGATGGATTTCATCGTGAGTATTCCAAATCGGACCTAGCTTGCCGATTACTAATTTTTCTTGATTTGGAATCGGGCGTTTGGATTGACTCCACTTCACGTATGTAGGCTTTGAGCATTTGGATTGATCGCACTCCCTAAAGTTTGGAACACTGAGGTGGATTCCTTTCGGTCTTAACGTCAGTTGTTGAACAACTGATTATTTGGATCACCTAATCTATGGAAGTATTTGACATGTATGTTTTATTTGATTGAAATAATGATTTAAGTATTTGAAATGTCCACTTGGGCACTTGAGCTGACCATTTTCTCCTAACATTTTAGGAAACTAATGATTAGAAGCTATGTAGATAATGAGAATTACTTTAAGAATTTTCTTTTCTAGTTTCATAATTTTGTTAGGTCAGGCATGTTGGCCCTAATTTCCTTCATCAGTTTCAAAGTTGTTTCGTTGTAATAAACTTGAAGGTTTTTATACCTTTTGAATATTGATATTGATTCTCAAATAACAAAATTGATTTATTTTATCAAAAGATTTTCAAAGTGTTTCATATGAAATCTAAATGAGTTATTGTGATTAGGATATATCATAGAGTTGGGATTGAAAAAAAAAAGAGAAATAGAAAGAGAAAAGAGATAAAGTGAAATCTTGTCTCCCGGGTGGCCGTGATGATTGAGATTATGTTTTGCACGTGACTGTGACATGTTATATTATTGACTTGAGAACATTTTGGTAATCTTGCCCACCAGAACAATTTGCTAGGCCACACGAGGGAGGCAGGGTGTTACATATTGACAACCTCATCAAGATTGCATTTGAGAGGAAGGCAAGAGATAGATATAAAGACTTTGTACACAATGTCAGCAATATATGCAGGATTAAGTGTTCCAAATGCAACAAATAATGATACAAATGGTGGCTTCGACGGAGATGTAGATGCTTAATTTTTCCTATCTGGTTATTTGCTCCTCCATTGATAAGGTGACCACTGCTAGCATAGTAGGGTCTCCCTGAGGATGATTTCCTATTAGACAACCTTGATTCTCATGTTGGAGGTCATGATCAGGATCATGGCGATGGCTTTGATGGTGACTATATGAGATTAGGGTGATCGTATAAAGGGATGCTTGGTTTTTTTTTTCTTTTATACAATTTTTTATCCATTTTTTGTATGTATTAAATATTTTGTGTATGTATTTATAATTTTTAAAAAATTTTTAGGTACCAACATATTATTGTCCCAAAAAATTTAAATATTTATTGTACCAATACACTAGCTAGGGGACAAAAATACATTATTTAAACTAAAGAAGGATTAACATGTAATTGTTAGATTAATTGAAATATTTAGCTTTTGTTGCTTAGTCCATTGGTAATTTAAAATTTATTGACAGACTTAGCGACAACTTTTAGTTGGTAGCCTCAGTAATCTATTGCTAATTTCATCAATAAATTTCAAATTACTAACAAACTTAGTGATGGAATTCATCTACTACTTTAGTGTTATAATTTTCGTTGTTAATGTCATGACTAGTGTGACCACATCTATGAAGAACTACCGACAAATATTCCATCAATGATTAGCGATGGATGTGAATTTTTGTTGCAATCAATGAACATTTTAGTGCCTTTTTCTAATCCATTGGTATACGTTAATACCAATGGATTTTCATTAGTTATTGACAAAAGTTTCCATCAGCACATGTTGAATGTCTTGTAGTGTGCTTATTTGTTTATGTATGTATATATTGAACCTAAAAACCCTATACTAAGTGCAAACCAAGGAGTTGCACATACGTAAATATGTAATCACATGCATGGTTATATTGCATGTGACAAACTAAGAGATAGAACATTCCTCACTAGAATTTAGAAATCAACTAAGTGGTTTACCAAGCGGTTTGATAACTTAAAAATATTAATTTAAAGTTACTCTGCTATGACAATGAGAACAATGGTTGAAAATGATGAAATATGAACTAACGATTAGATGTATAGATGCCATCGAGCAAGAGAAGTAGCAACATGCCACTTAACCAAGAGCTGGAGCTCAAGTTCTTTAATCTTAATAAGTAGGACATCAGGGAACACTAGAAGAAGATCAATAAACCATACACCAATCGGAATGAGGGATGGATTGAGGATGCACTAAAACCACCAAGGAGACTATCAGACAGTCATGAAGTCATGAGGAAGTTCTATGAGTGGTTATGACTTGAGATTTGAGTTGAGGTACCACTTAAAGAGTGGGACTTTGCGCCCCTTTATGGGTTAATTATGAAGGCTTGTGAGGTTGGGCAATTGCCCAAGTGCTTGAGATCAAGAGGGAAGAAGATGAAGCAACTTGGAGTGAGCCTCCAAAGAAGAGAAAAATACAGTTATTTGATACTTTAGTTATGGTCAAATTTTGTAGGATCACATATGGGCAGATGGCCATTATTCAGTTTTTTGCATTTGAATATGCATCTTCATTAACAATTAAGATGATGAAATGTAAACCTTGGTCATAAAAAAGATTATTTATGAATCTAGATATTAGTCTATCATTGCTTCTTAAATATTTATGTATGACTGAACATGTTTTGGGTTGCAAACATGATATTTGAATATCATGTTTGGGTGGAGACGCCAATAGGCTAGGACACCTGCTAAGAGAGTAGAGTAACCCACAAAGTTGCCTACTTCTCTACCGTCACCATACACATTGTTAGTTATTGCTTGAGTCATTATGACTTCCAAGATGATGGCCAAGTTTACAGGGAAGATGATGGCTCATATGATGCAACATCTATCCATTGCCCCATTGCCAACAACACTAGTAGCACAATCCACATTAGTGGAGAGGGAGCTTAAGAGATAGATGCTTAGCTTTCAGAAGATGAGTCTAACCATGTTTGAGAGTAAGGTAAATGGTTAGATCGAGTAATTAGAGGCCAATATATGGTTTAGAGAAGTAAGGAAGCAACTAAATTTGGCCAAAGTGACAAGGCTTCATAGAGTGGCATTAACCACCCACCTATTTATTGAAGTCATTGAATATTAGTGGACATCAATTTAGGAGGACTCGATTGTTGACATAGATGCCATAGAGTGGGATGGGTTTGAGAAGTGTTTCTATGCCAAGTACTTCTTAGTCTAGTGCATTGATAAATGAAGTTGGACTTCATCTAGCTTGTCCAAAGATATAAAATAGTAGACAACTATGAGGCCAAGTTTAATAAGGTTTTGAGATTCTCACCTCAGCTAACATCCATAGAGGAGAAAAAAGGTAGTATGTTTGTAAAGGGCCTATAGATTGAGATCAGGAAGGCGATCATTCCTTTTGATTTCAACAGTTATTAAGTGATGATCAGTAAGTTCAAGCTAGAAGAGAGGGAGCATAATGTTGATGAATCTATAAAAAATAATGAAAAGATGCCCTTTCTAAGCATGGTAGCAACTATGGCTATAGTACAAGTAAGTTTGGTCATGGAGTGTACAACAACAACATTGCTAGCAACACCCCAAGTAAACTAAAACACAACAACATTGCTAGGCATAGGCATCGAGGCCACCATAGCAAGTGCTAACCATAGGAAGTTGTCCCATTGACAAAAGGAGGGCTAACCAGTAAGCACAAATGAAGAGGTTAGGGTTTTGTTTCTTGATCCACGCACTAGGTCACATTGCGAGAGATATCCTCATTAACTAGCAGCCTAAGTAGTGGTGACAACCATAACAATAGACTCATCCCCAACAGCAACAACAACAACAATAGTACCATGCTCTACCATGACCTTAGAGACCAACTAGATAGTAGGTTCAGGCTCACGTATACATGGTAAAAGACTCTGAGCAAGCACATGCCATTAAAGGAGTTTTCTTGTTGTTTATATTGTAGTCAAAGTTTTGTTTAATTCTGGTACTACTGGATCATTTATAATTGAAGACTTAGTGGGGTGACTGCAAATAGGGAATGTGCGATTAAAAAAGTGTGTACAAGTCTCCATGCCTATACGTGCCACCATAGTGTCTTAGTCTTGAGATTCATACACATTTCAACTGAGGATGGATGAGAAGATATTGATAACCAAACTATGTATCATACATTTCCATGGGTGTGACAAGATTCTAGGGATGGAATACTTGACCTACTATTAGGCCTAGCTAGACTACCTAAGGCATAGAGTCACACTAAAGTTGCCATTTGAGGAATGCATGAGGATTTAGGGAGGACTTATAGATAGTGTCAAAAAGCACCTTATTAGCTCTATTACGTAGGAAAAAGACAATTTTAGGTCAATACTACAAGAGGACTTTTCAGCTACCTCCAAACCTATTGATAGTATCCCCATAATCAAAGACTTCCCTAATGTATTACTGAATGAATTACCATGATTAGCATCATAGAGGGAGGCCAAGTGTAATACCCAAAAAATTTGTACAAAATGAAATGAGATGACATGTACAACATTATTGAGGATTAAATGGGACCAATTTAATAGAAGTTCATTTTAGTGGTCAACTGATAGTTCTTTTGCTCAAAACCTCAATGAAATGAGAATTAAGAAATGAAATGAATAAAGAAAGATTAATTATGGAAGTGCAACATTATTGTGAGGCCTAAATGATAAATGAGAATTTATTAGAATGTTCACTCAATTTGTGGAATTAGCAAGCTTCATCTGCTCAAAAACGTCACACAAAGGAAATGGAAAATAAGAGGAAAATTAGAAGTATGCTTAAAAGAGTGGTTTTGTGCGAAAGAAAACACAAAATAGAAATAAGGGAAAATTAGAAACCAAATGACATCACATGTGTGCGCCACAAGAAATGAATCCATGATTAGAAACATCCCAAAACGTTACCCTTGTGTACACAAAACAGAAAATAGAAAGTTCCCCTTAAGCTCAATTAGAAAGGTACCATATGTTGATCCATGATGCCATATTATAAAACTTTTATAATACAAAAACATCCCTAAGATTCCCAAGTTGCCCTAATTTGGTGCGCACCACAAGGGAGAGAAACAAAGAAGAAAGTTGCTAGTTTTGAAATGTTTCCTTGCTCACAATGATGCCAAATGAGAGTGAGTCCATATTAGAAAGTTGCCGATGAGAATAAATTAGAAGGTTTTTAGTGCACACCAAGAAAACTAGAAAGTTTCCCTAACACACACACACATGACGCCAAAACAAAGAATGAATCCAAAATAGAAGGTTGCTAATTTTGCCCATTTGTGATGCACAAGGAGAGTCCAAGAATAGAAGTTTCTAAACATTGTGTGCACCATCATAGCTTGAAGTCCAAGGAATGAAATGAGAAAGAATCCTATGCAAATCCATAGTCCCAAAACGTTGCTAAATCAAGAATGGAAGTTTCCAATATTAGAAGGTTGCATATAAGCATACCAAGGAAACAAAACAACATAAAAACTTGCCCAAACTGTCCAAGTCTTATTGCCAAGTGTTGCTGATTTTGTGCACCAAGGAAATGGGAAGTCGCCATGCTAGATTTGTGCACATAAAGAAAGGAAACTCCATGAGATTGACATCCAAAACCAAATCAGCAAGTGAACCTTGCGTTCACACACAAGCAATTAGCTAAATGAAGCTCAAAACATGTGTTCACATTAGGAAAAGTAAACCTTAATTGCTCACATGCCCAAACCGTGTGTACCATGGAAAATTGGAAAGATTCTCATGCCAAATCATGCACACATGAAAGAGGGAAAGATTTCCTAGGTGAACACACCCAAAACGTCCCCCTTGCCCACTAAAAATCTATATAGAGGACCCCTGTGCTCTCATTCTCTTCATCCCAAAGTAAGAGCTGATAAGATCCCTCTTGCTTTCTCTAGCCTCTTTCTTGATACCTCTCTCAGTTCCTGAGTTTTGAATTGTTCTTAAGTGATCTTGCATATTCTTGAGTGATTGAAGGTCTTAGAGTACCGAGGTACTGCCGAATTTTAGAGGTTTGCAACTAGTTTGTCCAATTGAGGTAGAAGTGATACTAGAACCTCCATTTTATTGTTTTAGATTAATGAGATGTTCATGCATGTTTTAGATTTAGTTCATCATGCATATTTCAATAACATTTTGATAAACATGTTTTAATTTTCAGTTTAGCATGTATGCCACGTTAATTTATTCATTAAATCATGTCATGCATAGATCTCACATGCTTAGGTTTATTTTGATGAATAATGCATGTTATGTGACGTTTCATGAACTTGATGTTTACATGATGATTAAGCTGAATTTATTTAGTTTAGTTTATGATTCATGAATATGAGATTAAATGAATGACTTTTGATATTAAGAACCACATACTGTCACAGTGATCCAGGGAGATTACTACGGGTGTTCTTTACATGTGATTTGTTTACATAGGTGAAGTCCCAAAAAACTTGGAATATGGGTGAGACCCTAAGTCCAATGGAATTTAGCATAAAGAATGACCTTTTCATTTAAGGGAGGTAGTTTGATAAGAACATCAAGGTTTGGAACCCTTTCAGTCTAAGTTACAACTTTTAACAAGAAACTATTTAAAATGCCTAATGCTTGTAAGTGTTTGAAATTGGATTTTTTTTTATTGATTTGAGACAATAATTTGGTCGCTTTTGATTGATCCACGGGGCTATGTGCTCACCTTTCCTAATTTCATCTTTCCAGGGAATTGAACCTTTGAAGAAGTGTGATATTAGATAGGATATCTTTATTTAAAAAATATTTATTTTTTTATGAAAGGGCATGTTACCCAATTTTGATATTCTACTATATTTGAATTTAAGATTTTTGCTGTAATAGTTTTATTTGAGTTATGTACTCTTTTTTTTATTCAAATAATAAAGAATGTTAAAGATTTCTTTTATATCTAATTGTTTTGTCTTGTTGAATTAATTATTTGAATCTAAGTGAATTAAGTACTCTGAATATTCAATAAAACTTGGGATGAATGAATTAAAAAGTCAAGTATGAGTCACTTGTAAAGTAATACCGGCCCGGACTCGCCTTGTGGTTAAATCCAAATAAGAAACTCGGGGATGTGGGGTGTTACAAAAGGTGATATCAAAGCCTAGGCATTAGTTTCTGGTTAGAATTAGAAAGTGTGATGATATACGAATGGTGGTGTCAGATTTAGGAAGTATTGACTCAATTAGGTAAGACTTGCATTTTGAGTTAAATTTAGAATGCCCTACCTTTTATCTTTGAAATTGAAAACATTTTTGAAAGTTGTTTTCAAATACGAAATGTTTGTTTTGAGATGTTTTGTTTGGATACAGAGACTACAAGTTGAGTTGATAGTGGGTAAGCCTTGTCTTGAGTAAAGCTAAACATTGAAAGGGAGATGAGTTATCCCATTCTAGAAAGCTCGGTTGGTAAGCAGACTTTGGTCTCACCGCTTGATCTGGAGGATGTCCCACCAACTTATATAAGTAGTCAAAGTCAAAGAACAATCTTACTTTCTATAAAAGAAAATTAGAAGGTGAAAATTTAGGGTAAGGAACTTACTCGAGTTCGAAAAAGATGTCAAAAGTGGTATCTTGATTAGGCAAAGGTTAACAGTTCAATAAAGGAACCTTTCAACCAGATTGAAACCCAAGGTCAGGAAAAGAGACCTTAGGTGGGACATAGGAGTAGCCAAGGGTGGCATAGTGGATCATAAATGAAAAATTTTAGCACATAGGTTAGAAACTGAAAACATGTGAAAACGAAACACTTGTTTAGTCATGACATGAGATCGGGAGGATCCTGTATTTCTAGTTTCTATGTGGTATGGCGTATTAGAATTCAGGGGTATGGAGGAATCTTGGACTCAAAGAATGATGAACCATGTTTGGTGAATGATCCGTGACTTTTGGAAGAACTTGTTTCCCGATGCATGGCTGGTATGGGATAGTCGTGTATAGTGGGGCTTAGGAAACCTTAGTTGTCGAGACATTTGCAAAATTGATTGAGTGTGGCAAATTTTTGAGTGGAAGTCTAAGTCGAAGGGCTAGGGTGATATGAAACACACAAACCTGAAAGCTTAGATGGAAGCCTAGAGTTTTGTTATGCTAGCATGAACTAGCGTGGTTATATGGCTACCTAATTGCTTGAATGCTTGATTATACTTGTTTTAAATTCATATCGCATGCTCTTGAATATGAAATTAAATCCTATACCCAACAACAACTCAAATAGAACTTACAAGAATAAACTATTAGGCCATTGAATGAATCGAGAACCTAGAGATATGAATCTAGAGTCACGATAGTATGAACAAAACGAAAAGCTTGGAAATACGAACTCAATAAATAAATATAGATGGGACAACTATCTTCTCAAGTTTGGAAAAACATTTTGTATCCCAAGGACAAGGGAAGATGGGCTGTGTGTCCCAGATTATGATTTACTTAAAATTTTCACTATGATCTCTTATCGGATACTAAAATGGCTTTCATCTCGTAGATAATGGTTGGATCAAATAAATACGCTACCAGGGCTACAGTGTCTGACAAAATTGAATTGCAAGAGCAGGAAACGCCTATTGGTATGGAAGCACAAATGGAAAACATGACGAATGAAGTCACTCAGAGGGTCATAGACCAGATCGTAACGGTACTACCTCAAATGATACCTCATGAGGCACCACAACCGTGGGTACCTAAACCAATTCCTGTACAACAGCTAGTGCTTATACTCAAGGTTTTGGATCGTTAAAGGGCTTAGGAGGACCTGGAGGATGAGACGCAGAAGAAAATGCTGATGGAGTTACAAAAGCTCCACCTTCCTCAATTTGTTGGTACTGTAGACTACATTACTACTGATCACTGGTACAAAGAAATGGAGGAAAATATAAATGTACTACAGGTGACAAGATCATGTAGAGTCAAAATCTAAATGTATTACAGGTGACAAGATCGTGTAGAGTTGCATTGGCCACCCACCGCTTCAAGGGATCAGCTAGAAGTTGGTGGAGAGTGATGAAAATGTATCCTTTCACTAAGGTTGAAACAATGAGTTGGCAGTAAGGAGGCATTCTATGAGAAATTCTTTTCGGAGGCCACGCTGAGGAAGCTATAAGAAGATTTCATTCGACTGAATTAGAGGGACCTAAATGTAGCTGAATATAAAAGGAAGTTCATTGAGTTGGCCAAATTCTCGACAAAACTAATTAGAGAAGAGAGAATGAAAGAAAATTATTTTGTTCACGGTTTCAAGATGGAGATTTAGAAGATAATAATGGCTTTGGGCCTAAAGGCATATAGAGACATCTTAGAAAATGCTCTAAAACTGGAGCAGGAGCTGAACCTGAAGCATAAGTAGAAACAAAACGTCCAAAAATGAAAAAGACTACTAAGGGGCCTAGAAAAAGAAAAAGAGTAGTGGGAAAGCACTGTAGATTCACAAACAAGGGCTGCCCAAAGATGAGGCAAAAGAATAGGCGATGTGACAAGGACTGTGCTACCTGTGCATGCAAAGGGACCACATAGCAAGAAATTGCCCGACTGCACTAGCTCAGGCTCCTCAGGTACAACAACCATAGAACAATCAGGGAGGAGGTCAAAATGGTCATCCTTAGGGCAGACAGCAACAAAAGAATGCTAATCAAGGGCAGAACCAGGGTTGTGGTCAGAACCAGGCTAGATTGTTTGCTGTTGTTGAGGCTCAAGAAGAGAAAGTCCCTATGCTGGAAGATATGTTCCTATTATCCAATGTTGCTGTAAGACTGTTATTTGATTCGGACGCCTCAAAATCTTTTAGATCAAATACTTTAGGCTGGGTGTGATCTTGAATGACAGACAAGCCTATCTTTATAGCATGCCTTGCTAACTGGATCTTTTATATTAGATTAGGGATGAACAAATGCAAGAAAAGTGGCTCAAAAGCCTAATAGAGGGAGTTGAACACGGTAAACACACTGAGAGAATACCGTAAGACTTGGAGATAGGGTTTTTGTGCCATAGAATGGATGGAATAAGTGAACCATACTAGATGAAGCCCATCAGACCAAGTACACGATTCATCCTGGCAGTGACAAGATGTATCAAAACCTTCGTAAGACTTACTGGTGGTGAGTAATGAAAACGAATGTGGCTAAGCATGTCTCTAAATGCTTAACATGTTAGCAAGTGAAGGCAGAACACAGGAAGCCCTCTAAAATATTACAACCACTCTCTATCCCTAAATGGAAGTGGGATAACATGGCCATTGGCTTTATCAGTGGGTTATCCAGGAACTGGAAGGGAGAAACACTCTTTGGGTGATTGTGGATCATCTCACTAAAGTGGCTCATTTTCTGCCAATTAGATTCCCTGACGAGGTCAATAAGTTGGGAGAACTCTATGTGAAGGAGATAACAAAACTTCACGATGTGCCCAAGATGATAATATATGACTAAGACTCTCGATTCACTTCACAGTTTTGGCAGAGTTTACAAAAGGAGTTGGGCACCAAACTCATTATGAGTATTGTTTTTCACCCTGAAGCTAATGGTCAATCTGAGAAATTTATTCAGACACTAGAAAACATGTCAAGGTCTTATGTCCTTGTTCAAAGGAAATTGGAGTATGTACCTACACTTGGCAGAGTTTGCCTATAACAACAGTTATCAGGCAAGCATAAATATGGCACCATATGAAGTCCTCTATGGGAGGCCTTGTATATCACCAATCTATTGAGCCGAACTTGAGGATCATGTGCTTATTGGGCCAAACTTGGTAAAAGAAATGAATAACCAAGTCAAACAGATATGGAAGAGGTTGGCCAAAAAGCAAAGTAGGCAAAAGAGTTATGCAGACAAGAGGACATGACCCCTAGAGTTCCAAGCAGTGACAAGGTATTCTTGAGGATAAGTCCTCAGAAAGGGAGGTTCAGATATAGAGGGAAGCTATTGCCCAGATTCGTCGACCCTTTTGAGATACTTAGAAGGATCAGAGAATGTGCTTACGAGTTAGACCTATTAAACCGAATGTCCTTGGTACATAACATCTTCCATGTATCGATGCTAAGAAAGTATGAACCAGATCCCTCATACATAATCCGTTGGGAGAAGGTGAATATCCAAGATGATGCCACTTATGAAGAAGCGGCGGTGAGAATCCTTAATCACAATGTACAGAACTTGAGGACAAAAGATATTTCTTGGGTCAAAGTCCTCTGGAAACATCATGGAATAGAAGAAGCCACCTGAGAGTTGGAAAACGAAATAAGGACTAAGTATCCACACCTTTTCACTAGAAATCCCTAAGGAAATAACACCTGAATGAATATGTACGAATTTCAGGGAAGAAATTCTTTTTAAGGAGGGTAGGTTGTAATACCCTGAAAAATTTGTACAAAATGAAATGGAATGACATGCACAACATTATTGAGGATTAAATGAGACCAATTCAATAGAAGTTCATTTTAGTGGTCAATTGACAATTTCTATTTTTCAAAACCTCTTAATGAAATGAGAATTAAGAGAAGAAATGAAATGAATAAAGAAAGATTAATTATGGAAGTGCAACATTATTGTGTGGCCTAAATGATAAATGAAAATTTATTAGAATGTTCACTCATTTTGTGGAATTAGCAAGCCTCTTCTACTAAAAAATGTCACATAAAGAAAACAAAAAATAAGAGAAAACTTAGAAGTATGCTTAAAAGAGTGGTCCTATGTGAAAAAAAAACACAAAATAGAAACAAGGGGAAACTAGAAACCAAATGACGTCAGATGTGTGCGCCAAAAGAAATGAATCCATGATTAGAAACATCCCAAATGTCACCCTTGTGCACCCAAAATAGAACATAAAAAGTTTCCCGTAAGCTCAATTAGAAAGGTACACTATGTTGATCCATGATACCATATTAGAAAACTTCCATAATACAAAAACATCCCTAAGATTCCCATGTTGCCCTAATTTGGCGCGCACCACAAGGGAGAGAAACAAAGAAGAAAGTTGCTAATTTTGAAATGTTTGCTTCCTCACAAGGATGCCAAATGAGAGGGAGTCCAAATTAAAAAGTTGCCCATGAGAATAAATTAGAAGGTTTTCATGTGCACACTTGTAACATCTCGAAAATGCATATGAAATTTGAATTTTCACTTAGAAAATCATACGAAATTGATGGATGAAAAATTTGGTAAGTCCCAGTTTACACAAATAAGGAATAAAATCAATTTAATGGATTTTTGGAAGAAAATATATGAATATAATGTATATTATGGGATATCATAGCCAAAAATACAAGGATACACATAATTTTTGATGAAAACAAGATTAGAAAGTCAATTGGGATCAAGATTTGAAAAAACCCCGAAAAGAAAGCAAGAAATTTGGCCGAAAAATCAAAAAAATAAATTTAAAACACATCCAACTGCTGCAAATCATGGATCTATATCTGAGCTCACGATCTGACGACCACGATAAGATCCGGACACACGCACGAGCTCATCGAATCATCATGATCAAACGACCACGATCGAATCCATCAAATTAGATGGCACACAATGCAGGCACAAAAAAAAATCACAAAATCGAACACTGCACTCGAGGTTGATCGTGCGGCCAGGATCTGTTTCGTTGACCGCGAACGAGATCCACACACAGCACTCAAGGTCCATTCGATGATCCAAACGTATTTCGTTTATCGCGAATGAAGATTTGGTGTTGCGCTCAAGGACGATCCGACGATCTGAGGCATTTTCGTTGATCGCGATCGAGTGTGCTGCGATTGAAGATGATCGGACGATCCGAAGCATTTTCGTTAATCACGAACGAGATACACATGCGAAACTCAAGGACAATCCAAGCGCCGAGATTTGAGACTCCGATTTCGTTGATTGATCCGAGATTAGTCTGACGGCCCAGATCGTTACTTCGAAATAAAAAACGAAAAATATGAAAAAATCACGAAAAATTCAAAAAAAAAATAAAAAAAAAAGGTTTCTAAAATTCGAAAATTATTTCTAAAATCTGAAAAAATCCTCATTTTATTTTCAAAATTAGAGAATTAGGGTATTTTACTCCAAGAAAACTCAAAAGTTGTTATTTTTCTCCCTTTGAAAACCTATATAAACCTCCCTAGGCTCTCAATTCCCTCATTCCAAAAATAAGAGTTGAAATTGCCTCTTATTTTCTAAGCCTTCTTCTTGGCATCTCTTCCCATTTTTCCTTCCTCTTACTTGTGTGTGAGAAGTTCTTGTCTCAAATTGGGGAATTAAGTTGGGCGATCTTCATTGGCACTAGTACGTGGGAGGAATTGCTGCCGAAATTTTGAAAGAAAGTGTCACAAGGTGGAAGTGATTTCTAGAACACCCTTCTGTTCTTATTTAAATTATTGGCATGCTCATTGTTTGTGTGCTTTTCATTGAATTCGAAGATTTTCAATTCCAATTCTAGAATTTTAAATGTTTAATTTAGTATTTCAGTGTTAAGTCATGCTTAAGCAATCATATCATCTATGCCATGTTAGTATCATGCTTAGGCTTTTAAATTAAAGTATGATGCATGTTTTATGAGCACTTCATGAATTAATTGTGTATATTCTAAATTTTAGTTTGATTTCATATTCTAAAGTTTATTTTATGAGATCATGATGTAAGAATTAATCAAAGATGATGGTGATAATAACCACGTACCATCATAGTGGTCAAGGCGACACTATGGATGTTCTTTTCATATGAGTTAGGTCATATGGTTTTCAGACCTAAGTACTTGAGGGTCGCGTACCATTGGTGGGTCACCATGTGTAACGGGTTGATGCCGACACGTGCCACTAACGGGTCGATGCCGAGTGGGTCATGTTTACTTAGTTAAGAGCATCAAGGGATCAAAGGCCCTTTTGGTCTGAGACTCGACTTGAACAAATAGCTGTTTGAAATGCCTAATGATTGCAAGTGTTTGAATTATGATTGTGTTATGAGTTTGAATATGACAAATGGTTGTTCGAAAAGGATCTACTGGGCTATGTGTTCATGCCTTCCTTTCTTATTTTTCAGGAACATGAAATCCATGGAGCAGTTGAATATAGATAGTCCTTAGAAAGTTTCTACAGTATTATAGTTTTTATTTTTAAGGGTGTGTTGCCCAAAGTTTTTATGTTTTTCTACTGAAAAGTATTTTGAAGTCTTCTACTGTAACAATTAGTTCTTTTTGAAAAGTTTGTACTTTCAATTTTTTTTCTATTATGAATAAAATAGTTTGAATTTATGTATCTCTTTTAATTTGCCTTGATTTTATTAAAGTGAAAATGTTGTATTCTTGAATTTTTATACAAAGGCATTAGATATTGAAAAGAAAAGAACAAGTGAGTGTCACTTGTAAAGTAATGCCGGCGCAACCTGCCATTTTGTTAAGTGCTCTGTCAAGAGAACGGTGGTCATTTACACTGCTTAAAGTATGGGGGTTGGGGTGTTACAATGGTGGTATCAGAGCGTAGGCATTAGTTGCTGGGCTAAGAATAGAAAGTTTCCTCTGATACCAATTGTGGTATCAGAGCCTAGGCATTAGTTGCTGGGCCAAGAACAGAAAAGATCCTCTGATACCAAGTGTGGTATCAGAGATCGGTTATTAGAAACACCGAACTAGAATGAGAAACTCAAACTTAGGGTTTCACCTTGAATTGAATTGAGTTTAGAATGCCCTACCTTCTATTTTTGAAATTGATGAACGTTTTAGAAAATGTTTTCAAAAAAGGAAATATATGTTTTGAAAATGTTTTGTTTGGATACAAAGATTACAACTTGAGCTTATAGTGGGTAAGCCTTGTCCCGAGTAAAGTTAAACATTGAAAGGGAAGTGGGTTATCCCACCTTAGAAAGTGCGATTGCTAAGCAGACTTCGGTCTCGCTGCCCAATCTGGAGGTTGTCCAACCAGCTTATATGAGTAGTCGGAGTTAAAGAACACTCTTGTTTTCGATAAAAGAAAATTAGAAGGTGAAAAATTAGGGCAAAGAATTATTTAAACGTCGAAAAAGATGCCAAAGGTGGTATCTTGGCGAGAGAAAGGTTGTAAGTCAACCAAAACCAAACCCTAGGTCCAGAGAAAAGACCTAAGGTAGAAATGAGTGTAGGCATGGGTGGCACAATGGATCAAAAGCATAAAACTGTAGGACATAGGCTAGAGACTGAAACTTGTGTGAAAATAGAAAATTGTTTGATCAAGACACGAGACCGGGAAGCTTCTATAATTTTCGGTTTCTATGTAGTATGGGATGCATAGGAACTCGAGGTTATGGAGGAAGCCTGGGCTCGGAGAATGATGGACCATGTGTGGTGAATGATCGGTAACTCTGGCAGAATGGGTTTATCTATGCTCCCTGGTATGGGACGGTTTAGTATAGTGGGTTCGGAAACCTTAGTAACGAGCAATTTGCGAAATTGTTTGGGTGTGGCTCTGTTCTGAGTGAAAGCCTAAGTGGAAGGGGTAGAGTGGTATGAGATATTTGAACCTAAAAGCTTAGGTAGAAGCTTGGAACCTTGCTGTGCTAGCTTGATTGTATGATTGTATGATATGCATGTTGTAACATTTATTTGCTTTAAAATAAAATCCTGTACTTAATACGCATGAAAAGAACCTAGAAGAATGACTTTAGGCCACTGAACAAATCGAGAACCTAGAAACTGAATCTAGAGTCATGATAGTACGAATGTTTGCTTAAACAAAGATTGACGTTAAAAAGATGAGCTGGGAAGAGTTCAAGGTCTTCTACAAAAAGTTCTTTCCAAAGACGACACTATGGAAGCTACAAAAGGATTTCGTCAGGTTGAATCAGAAGGACTTGACTGTAGCTGAGTACGAGATAAAATTTACTGAATTGGATAAGTTATCTTGGGAGCTGATCTAAGAAGAAAGAATGAAAACTAATTGGTTTGCACAGGGTCTCAGGATCGAGATCCGAAATGTCACCATGACATTGGGCCTCTGAACCTACAAGGAAGCTATTGAACGGGCCCTAATTTTGGAACAAGAGCTCAATCTGGAACAAAGGTTGAAAGTAAAGAATAAGCGAAACAAAAATGGAAAGGACTAACAAGGGACCCAGAAGAAAAACAAAAGTTGTAATGCTCCACAGAAACAGGGGCAGAACAAAGACGAGTCAAGGGAAGAAGTTAAGAGGCTGGGACTGTGTTTCGTATGCAAGCAAAAGGGTCATTTGGCGAAAAATCGCCCAACTGCACCAGCTCAGACTTCCCAGCAGCAACAACAGAATACTCAGGGGGGAAGTCAGAATGGGCGATTTCCAGCCAAATAGAATCATAGTGCCAATCAAGGGCAAAATCAGTGTCGTGGTCAGAACCAGATTAGAGTGTTCGCGGTTGAAACCCAGGAAGGCCAGGCCCCTACAGTAGAAGGTGTGTTCCTATTGTCTAATCTTGCGGTGAGACTATTGTTTGACTCGGGTGCTTTAAAATCTTTTATCTCTGAAAAACTAGCTGATAGGTTACAATGTAACACCCCAACCCCCGTCTCTTTAAGCATTGGACACGACTACCATTCTCTTGATGGTGGACTAAACCAAACGGCGGGCCGGGCCGGTGTTACTTTACAAGTGATGCATACTTGACTTTCTATTTCAATTATTTCATGCCTTGAGTTTATTTAACAGTACATAACTTAAATTCAAAGAATTACTAAGGCAATAATACAAGAAATAACTGAAATTCATAAACTCAATTAATTAAATAAAACTGAGTACATAATTTGATTTAAATTATTACAGCGAAAGTATTAAAATTTGGACAACATGCCCTTACATAAAAATTAGAAACTTTTTAAACAAAAAGAGCCTAACTAATATTTATGGTCTTCATGTAAATCAATTACCTGAAAAATAGAAGGAAGGGGTGAACACATAGCCCAGTGGATCTTTCTAAACATCTAAATCATTATTTCAATACAAACAAACCAAACATATCAAATACTTTTGTACATTAGGCAATTCAAACAAATTTCTTGTTTATGGTTGACATTCGGATCGAAAGAGTTTAATCTCTGTGTTTCACATCGTGGGGAGAGAGAATGACAAATCAAAACTCAAACCCTAATATCTATGAAGTGGGATCACTCTTGGAAACCCAGATCGAAATCGTCAATGGTAAACCGGCAAGCCGGGTCGGGGGGTCGAACACACACGATGACACTATGCAAGTCCATCATTGCGCTGGTACGTGGATTGAATCATTATTTAATCTTTCTTTAGTGATAAAACACACAATATCGGATTAAACCATCAATGCAACATACACAAAACATGCATCATTAAATATTTATTCATGGCACAATTCATGTATAACATGCATCAATATTCTTAATTTCTAAACATGCATGACATGTATATTCATGGCACATCAAATAAATAAGGCATGTATATTAAAACATATATTTAATCAATCATCTTCAAAACATCATCACACATGCAAGACTTATTCAAATTAAAATAAAGAAGTAGAAGTTAGAAGTCACTTCCACCTTAAAAATGTCTCTTCTATACACCTCTGGAATCTGGCAGAGTTATGTTACTTCAAGGCTTCCAAACACTCAAGAACTAAGGGGATTGCCAAGAAGAAGGCTAGAAAGAGTCAAGAGGGACTAGTATGCTCTTGAATTGGGATGAGATGAATTGTGAGCATGGGGGATGTTTATATAGAGTTTAAAAGGGTAGAGAATGACAAGTTTGGGGTGTCATCTTATGGAAAACTTGCCAATTCTTCAAAATTTCGTGCCCCCCAAGCATAGGAGATTAGCAATGAATTTTTGAAAATTTTTGGAAAATTAGAAACCAATTTTTGGATTTTTTAAATGATTTAATCAAATTTTTTTTCGGATTTTTCGTTAATTAATTCAGAGCATTTGCTACTGGCCGTCGGATCGTTCTCGATCGCAGTGGCAATCACAGATGGGGCGGGCTTGATTCGGGCGCTTGGATCATCCTCGAGCTCATCACTTAGTTCGCAATCAATGGAAAGCGACTTTCTAGGTCGTCGGATGATCATCGGATGCTGCGTGCGAATCTTGATCGCGATCAATGAATCTTGTCCGGGCCGTCAGATGATCCTCGAGACACGCACGTCACGATCAAGATCTTGTGTCTGCGTTGTGAACCGTTGGATCATGCAGATCGTCCTCGAGTTTCATGTTCAGATCTCGTTCGCGATTAACGTTTTGCACCTGTGATCTGGACCGTTGGATTGAAATGATCGATCGTGAGTCGTTCGATCCTGGTGATTCGGTACATCCGGGCGTTGGTTTCGGTTCGAGCTTGTTCGTTAGATCTGGAAACTCGTTTGTTAATCGTTGGATCTCATTGATTTGGTGCATCCGCGCGCATGGTGAGGTTTCGATTGTGGCCGTCAGATCTCAGATCCTACGGATGATGGATTTTTGGTCGTTGGATGCAGTTTCTAATACTAAAATTACTATTCTAAGTTGTTATTATCCGAAATTCAGCAATTATACACTTTCTAATTAATCAAAACTTGGTTTTCTTGTATATTCCCTTCTATTTTGATGATTTGCTAATATTTTCCCCTTTCTAATTATTTAATATTACATTTATTAGATATTTTTTTTTCTATTTCTTCAATATATTTAATGTCAATAATTCAATAATCTACATTTTTCATTTCCATATATTGTTATTTATTTCATATTTCATTTTCAGATTATAATTTATGTAATTATAAATTAATATTTACATAATATTTGATTTATCTTTAATAAATACACGTATACTACATTTTTATTTAATTATATAAATTTTTCTATGTACATATTCCTATAATATGTAGAACAAACATTTATTATGCTAACACACACCTTATTCATACACATATTAACCTATATGTGTTTATATACTTTATTTTTATTTATTTATTTCTTATGCAACTCTAGAAATTTCATAATTAATTCTACTAAATTGACATTTTTATTTAATTATCAAATTAAGGTCTTATTCGCCTAATTTCTATTATATCTCTAACATATTTTATTTTTCATGTGCCAACCCACAATTTGCACCAAAAAATTTCTTAAAATTTTTGAAATTAATTTACTTAACTTATTTTATTTATTTTAAATTATTTGATAAAATTTTGGGGCATTACATACAACTTGTGACAAAAACTATGCCGTGACTTTGAATGTGTCCACACCAATAGGGACCATAGTGACTTCAAAAAAGATGTGTAGTTGTGACCTTAAGTTTGGGGATAAACTTTTAACAGTCGATCTATATACCCTACCTTTCTATAGCTATGATGTAATCTTGGGGATGGATTGGTTAGACTAGTACCAGGCCTAGATAAATTGTCTTAAGAGACAGGTAACCATAACATTACCTTATGGGGAGATCTTTAAAATCAATGAAGATATGAGGAGACTACCAAGGAGTCCAACCCTAGCCTTGCTGAATTGCTTGAAGCAGATGGATGAGTTCAAGGAACTCTCTGAAGAAGAACCTATTAACTTGAAGAATATTCATGAACTAGCTGAAGTTAGTGAGTACAAGGATGTGTCTCCAAATGACTTACCTAGACTACCACCAGCAAGAGAGTTAAGAGTTCAAGATTGAACTTCACCCTGGAACCAACCCTATAGCCATACCTCCTTATAGAATGGCGCCAGCAGAACTAATTGAGCTGAAAACTCAACTGGACGAGCTTAGTGAGAAAGGTTTCATCAGGTCGAGTGAATCACTCTAGGGAGCCCCAATATTATTCGTGAAAAAGAAGGAATGTTCCTTGCGACTGTGTGTCGACTACCGGAAGTTGAATCAAGCCACAGTAAAGAATAAATATCCTTTACCAAGGATTGACGACTTATTTGATTAATTACAAGGAGCCACTCATTTCTCTAAAATTGATCTTAGGTCAGGATACCATCAGCGGAGAATTCGAGAGTCTAACATCCACAAGACAACCTTTAGAACAAGATATGGACACTTCAAGTTCACCATGATGCCCTTTGGTTTGACCAATGCCCCGACAACCTTCATGGATTTGATGAACCGAGTGTTCAGATAGTACCTTCACCAGTTGTAGTAGTATTTGTGGATGATATACCAATTTACTCTAAGTCAGAAGCTGGGCACCTAGAACACTTGAGAATCGTACTAGAAACTCTCAGAAGAAATTGACTATATGCTAAATTCAGTAAGTGCGAGTTCTGGATGAGGACGGTCAAGTTCTTTGGCCACGTAGTGTTAGCAAAAGGCATCTCTATAGATCTGAAGAAAGTGGAAGCTGTTATAAACTGGAAGCAACCCAAGACAGTAACAGAAATCAAAAGTTTCTTGAGCTTGGCAGGCTACTACAGAAGGTTCATTAAAGACTTTTTCAAGTTGAATGAACCCATGAATAAGTTGACCAGAAAAGGAGTTAAGTTCCAGTGGGATGAGAAATGTGAACGATTATTCCAAGAACTAAAGACAAGATTGACTACGACTCCTGTTCTATTTACCCCAACTCCTGTTGTTACTTACACACTATACTGATTCCTCACTAAGTGGATTGGGTGCAGCCCAATGCAAGAAAAGCAAGCCATCGCTTTTGCCTCAAGACAACTGAAGGTTCATGAGAGAAATTATCCTACTCATGACCTAGAGCTAGCTGCCATTGTATTTGCCCTGAAGATTTGGAGACATTACCTTTATGGTGAGAAATTTGAGCTGTTTTTAGATCACAAGAGCTTGAAGTACATCTACACCCAGAAGGAGTTGAACCTCAGACAACAGAGATGGATGCAATTCTTGAAAGACTATGATTTTGAACTACACTACCATCCAGGGAAGGGCAATGTAGTGGCTGATGCCTTGAGTAGGAAGTTCAACAAACAGGAGGAAGAAAAAGGCCAGATGTACCAGTTGATTGAAGATTTTAGGTTGGGTGTAAACCTTAATGAAAAAGAGGCCTATCTTTACAATATGTCTTGCCAACTGGACCTATTACATCAGATTAGGGATGAACAGAAGCAAAACAAGTGGCTTGCTCAACTAATTGAATGAGTTACGCAAGGAAAGCATATTGACTTCAGGATGGATGTTGAAAACATCCTGAGGCTCGGGGAAAGGATATGTGTACCTCAGCAGGGACAAAACAAGTTGGTCATACTCGATGAAGCTCATCAAACTAAATATACCATGCACCCTGGTGGGGATAAGATGTACAAGAACCTCAGGAAAACTTACTGGTGGAGAGGAATCAAAAGGGACATAGCCAAATATGTCTCTAAGTGCTTAATATGTCAACAAGTGAAAGCAGAACACCAGAAACCCTCTGGAATGTTACAACCACTTCCAATCCTTGAATGGAAGTGGGATAACATTGCCATGGACTTCATTAGTGGTTTACCCAGAAACCAAAGAGGAGAAGATACTGCTTGGGTGATAGTGGATAGTCTCACCAAAGTGGCTCACTTCTTGCCAATCAGATCCACAGATCAAGTCTGCAAGTTGGGAGAGATCTATGTGAAAGAAATCATCAGACTTCATGGTGTACCCAAGACTATCGTGTCTGATAGAGATGTTCGCTTTACTTCAATGTTCTAGCAGAACCTCTAGAAGGAGATGGGTACTAAGCTCACCATGAGTACAACATTTCACCCTCAGACGGATGGTCAGTTTGAGAGAGTTATCTAGATTTTGGAAGATATGTTGAGGTCTTGCATTTTAGACTTCAAGGGGAATTGGAGCAAGTACTTACACTTGGCGGAGTTTGCTTATGACAACAGTTATCAGGCAAGCATAAAAATGGTTCCATTCGAAGCTCTCTATGAAAGATCTTGAAGATCACCTACCTGTTGGGCTGAACTTGAAGATTAAGTATTAGCTGGGCCAGATATGGTAGAAGAAACGAACAACCAAGTCAAGTTAATACAAAAGAAACTGACTACTACACCGAGTTGTCAAAAGAGCTACGTTGACAAAAGGAAAAGACCATTAGATTTTCAAGTTGGGACAAAGTATTTCTGAGGATCAGTTTTCAGAAAGGTATCAAAAGGTTTGGATTCAAAGGAAAATTATCTCCAAGGTTTGTCGGACCCTTTGAAATACTTAGAAGAATCGAAGAATGTGCTTATGAGTTGGACCTACCAAACCAGATGACTTCAGCACATAACATATTCCATGTATCCATGTTGAGAAAATACGAACCTGACCCCTCTCACATCATTCGCTGGGAGGAAGTGAATATTTAAGCTGATGCTATTTATGAGGAAACAACGGTCAGAATCCTTGACCACAAGGTACAAAATCTAAGAACAAAGGATATCCCATTAGAGGAGGTGATGTGGAAACATCACGGGATAGAAGAAGCCACGTGGGAACTCGAAAGTGAAATGAAGACCAAGTACCCGCATCTATTCACGAGGAATACCTAAATATGTACAAATTTTGAGGACAAAATTTTTCTAAGGAGGGTAGGTTGTAACATCTCGAAAATGCATATGAAATTTGAATTTTCACTTAGAAAATCATACGAAATTAACGGATGAAAAATTTGGTAAGTCCCATTTTACACAAATAAGGAATAAAATCAATTTAATGGATTTTTGGAAGAAAATATATGAATACAAGGATACATGCAATTTTTGATGAAATCAAGATTAGAAAGTCAATTGGGATCAAGATTTGGCAAAAATCCGAAAAGAAAGCAGAAATTCGACTGAAAAATAAAAAAAATAAACTTAAAACACATCCAACAACTGGAAACCGTGGATCTATATCTAAGCTCACGATCTAATGGCCACAATCAGATCCTCACACACACACGAGCTCATCGAATCAGCAAGATCAAACGATCACAATCGAATCCATCAAATCCAACGGCACACAACACAAGCGCAAAAACGAAATCGCAAAACTGAACACTGCGCTCAAGGTTGATCGTGCGGCCAGGATCTATTTCGTTGATCGCAAACGAGATCTGCACATAGCATTCGAGGTCCATCTGATGGTCCAAACACATTTTTTTGATTGTGAACGAAGATCTGGAGTTGCACTCGAGGACGATCCGACGATCTGAGGCGTTTTCATTGATCGCAATCGGGTGTGTTGCGCTCGAGGACGATCAGACGATCCGAAACATTTTCGTTAATCATGAATGAGATACGTGTGCGAAACTCGAGGACGATCCAAGCATTGAGATTTGAGACTCTGATTTCGTTGATTGATCCGAGATTAATCCGACGGTCCAGATCGTTACTCCGAAATAAAAACAAAAAATACGAAAAAATCACGAAAAATTTGAAAAAAAAAGTCGAAAAAAATCTAAAAAATATTCATTTTATTCTCAAAATTAGAAAGTACGAAATTAAAGAGAATTAGGGTGTTTTATTCTAAGAAAAACTCAAAAGTTGCTATTTTTTCCTTTTGAAAACCTATATAAAACCCCCTAGGCTCTCAATTCCCTCATTTCAAGAATAAGAGTTGAAATTGCCTATTATTTTCTAAGCCTTCTTCTTGGCACCTCTTCCCATCTTTCCTTCATCTTACTTGTGTGTGAGAAGTTTTTGTCTCGAATTGGGGAATTAAGTTGGGCAATCTCCATTGGCACTAGTACGTGGGGGGAATTGCTGTCGAAATTTCGAAAGAAAATGTCACAAGGTGGAAGTGATTTCTAGAACACCCTTCTATTCTTATTTAAATTCACGGCATACTCATTGTTTGTGTGTTTTTCATTGAATTCAAAGATTTTCAATTTCAGTTCTAGAATTTTAAATGTTTAATTCAGTATTTCAGTTTTGATTCATGTTTGAGCAATCATATCATCCATGCCATGTTAGTATCATGCTTAGGCTTTTAAATTAAAGTATGATGCATGTTTTATGAGTGCTTAATGAATTGGCTGTGTATATTCTGAATTTTAGTTTGATTTCATATTCTGAAGTTTATTCTATGAAATCATGATATGAGAATTAATCAAAGGCGAAGGTGATAATAACCATGTACCATCATAGTGGATGTTTTTTTCATATGAGTTAGGTCATATGGTTTTCAGACCTAAATAATGTTCTTTTCATATGAGTTAGGTCATATGGTTTTTAGACCAAAGTACTTGAGGGTCGTGTACCACTGGTGGGTTACCATGTGTAATGGGTTGATGCTGACACGTGCCACTAACAGGTTGATGCCGAGTGGACCCTGTTTACTTAGTTAAGAGCATCAAGGGATTAAAGGCCCTTTTGGTCTAAGACTCGACTTGAACAAATTGCTATTTGAAACACCTAATGATTGCAAGTGTTTGAATTATGATTGTGTTATGAGTTTGAATATGAAAGATGGTTGTTCGAAAAGGATCCACTAGGTTATGTGCTCACTCCTTCCTTTCTTATTTTTCAGGAACATGAAATCCATGGAGCAGCTAAATATAGATAGTCCTTAAAAAGTTTCTACAGTATTATATTTTTTATTTTTAAGGGCATGTTGCCCAAAGTTTTTATGTTTTTCTACTGAAAAGTATTTTGAAGTCTTCTGTTGTAACAATTAATTCTTTTCGAAAAGTTGGTACTTTCAATTTTTTTCTATTATGAATAAAATAGTTTGAATTTCTGTATCTCTTTTAATTTGCCTTGATTTTATTAAAGTAAAAATGTTGTATTCTTGAATTTTTATACAAAGGCATGAGATATTGAAAAGAAAAGACAAGTGAGTGTCACTTGTAAAGTAATACCAGCCCAACCCGCCATTTTGTTAAGTCCTCTGTCAAGAGAACGGTGGTCATGTACATTGCTTAAAGATATGGGGTTGGGGTGTTACAACACCAAGAAAACTAGAAAGTTTCCCTAACACGCATAAACACACATGATGCCAAAATAAAGATTGAATCCAAAATAGAAGGTTGCTGATTTTTGCCCATTTGTGACACAAAAAGAGAACCAATAATAGAAGCTTCTAAATGTTGTGTGCGCCCTCATAGCTTGATGTCCAAGGAATGAAATGGGAAAGAATGCTATGCAAATCCATCGTCCCAAAACATTGGTAAATCAAGAATGGAAGTCTTCAATATTAGAAAGTTGCTCACGAGCACACCAAGAAACAAAACAACATTAGAAACTTGCCCAAACCATCCAAGCCTTCTTGCCAAGTGTTGTTGATTTTGTGCACCAAGGAAATGGGATGTTGCCTTGCTAGATTTGTAAACATAAAGAAACGAAACTCCATGAGATTGACATCCAAAACCAAATCAGCAAGTGAACCTTGTGTTCACACACAAGTAGGAAGCTAAATGAAGCTCAAAACATGTGTTCACATTAGGAAAAGTAAACCCTAATTGCTCAGATGCCTAAACCATGTGCTCCATGGAAAATTGGAAAGATTCTCATGCCAAATCATGCACACATGAAAGATGGAAAGATTTCCTAGGTGAGCACACCCAAAACATCCCCCTATGCCCACTGAAAAGCTATATGAAGGACCCCTGTGCTTTGATTCTCTTCATCCCGAAACAACAGCTAATAATTGCTTTCTCTAGCCTCCTTCTTGGCACCTCTCTCAGTTCTTGAGTGATCTTGAACTATTCTTGAGTGTTTTAAGGTCTTAGAGTAGTGGAGTATAATCGGATTTCAGAGGCTTGCAACTAGTTCGCCCAATTGAGGTGGAAGAGACATGTTCATGCATGTTTTAAATTTAGTTGATCATGCATATTTCAATTTCAGTTTGATAAGCATGTTTAAATTTTTACTTTAGCATGTATGCCATGTTAATTCATTATTAGATCATGTCATGCATAGATCTCACATGCTTAGGTTTATTTTTATGAATAATGCATGCTATTTGATGTTTCATGCACTTAATGTTCACATGATGATTATGTCGAATTTGTTTAGTTTAGTTTGTGATTCATGAATATGAGACTAATTGAAAGACTTTGATATTAAGAACCACAAGCTATCACAGTGATCCATGAGGATTACTGTGAGTGTTCTTTACATGTGATTAGTTCACATGGGTGAAGTCCCAAAATACTTGGAATTGGGTGAAACCCTAAGTCTAATGAAATTTGGCATAAAGAATTGTTTTTTCACTCAAGGTAGGTATTTTGATAAGAACATCAAGGATTGTAATCCTTTTAGTTTAAGTTACAACTGTTAACGGAAAACTATTTGAAATGCCTAATGCATGTAAGTGTTTGAAATTAGATGTTTTATTGATTTAAGACAATAATTTGATTTTTTAATGATTCATTGAGCTATATGTTCACCCTTCCTAATTTCATCTTTTTAGGGATTTGAGCATTTGAATAAGCGTGATATTAGATAAGATATCTTTATTTAGAAAGTTTCTATTTTTTATAAAAGGGCATGTTACCCAATTTTGATATATTGCTACATTTGAATTTAAGATTTCTGCTGTAAAAGTTTTATTTGAGTTATGTATTCTTTCCTTTATTCAAATAATAAAGAATGTTAAAGATTTCTTTTATCTTTAATTGTTTTGTCTAGCTAAATTACTTATTTGAGATAAAAGACTCGAATATTCAATAAGACTCGAATACTCTGAATATTCAATAAGACTCGAGATAAAAGAATTAGAAAGTCAAGTGTGAGTCACTTGTAAAGTAATACCGGCCTGGACTCGCCTTGTGGTTAGGTCCAAGTAAGAAACTCAGGGGGTTCAGGATGTCGCACCAAGTTGAAGATTGGAAATTTGCTAAGAATGAACCTTATTGTCAGTTCATAGTACAAGATTGCCCTAGTTGAGTTAGTTGAGTTGAAAACTCAACTAAATTAGCTAAAGGAATAATGGTTCATTAAGCCGAGTGAGTCACTTTGGGGAGACCCAACATCATTTGTGAAGAAAAAGGATCGTTCCATGTAGCTCTATGTGTTGATTACTAAAAGTTAAACCAATTCACTGTAAAGAACAAGTGCCCATTACTAAAATCAAGGAGTTGTTCAATCTAGTTATCATCAGCTATGTATCAGGGAAGCCAACTTCTCAAAATTGGATTTTTGAACCTAGTATGGACATCTTGAGTTTATCATGATAATTTTTAGTCTCACAAATGCCCTACAACATTCATGGATTTTATGGACTGGGTGCTCATAACATACCTTGACTGATTCATGGTTGTGTTTGTTGACGATATTTATGTCTACATGAGAAACTTTGAGGAACATGATGAGTATTTGGCTATGGTATTAAAGATTCCCAGGTGCATGGGCTATATGCTAAATTTACCAAGTGCAAGTTTTAGATGAGAATAGTAAAATTCTTGGACCACATCATTTTTGAAGAGATGATAATCATATATCTAGATAAGGTTGAGACGGTTACTAAATGGAAAATGCCTACGACTATGATAGATATTAAAGCCTTCTTAGGATTCGTAGGGTATTAAAGGTGATTCATCAATGACTTCTCCTAATTAACAAGGATCTAAACTTTGAGTGGACTAAAAAAATGTGATCAATCCTTCCAAGAATTGAAGAAGAAACTAACCTTAGCACCAATTTTGACAAAACTGACTTGTGGATTTGGTTGCATTCTGTATACTAATGCCTCATAGAATGGATTGGGTGCAAAACACATGCGAGAGGGTAAGGTAGTGGGCTATACATTTAGATAGCTGAAGCTTCATGAGAAAAACTACCCTATATATGATATTGAGGAGAAACTTGAGCTATTTTTCAATTACGAGAGCCACAACTATATATACATACAAAAGGACATGAGCTCAAGGTCTATGATTTCTAGCAGCTTTACCATTTGAGTAAAGCCAACATCACAGTCGATGCTTTAAGTAGAAAGATACACAAAGAGGATAGGGAAAGAGTATAGACATGCCAAATCATTGAGGATTATGATAAGAGGGTTTGTACAGACATAGATCGAGCCTTCCTAACCTCCATTAGATTTAAGTCATACTTGCTATGACACTTGCTCGAGTATTAAGCCTGGGATGGGTGCACTATTGAGATTAATGTCGAGATACCACAAGGTAAGCACCCAGAGTTTCATGTTAATGTTGAGGATTAAGGCTTAGAGGAAGGTTACGTGTATCTAGTGATGACTAGAAGAGACATATCATCTTCGATGAGGCCCATTAAATTGGATATACCCAACAACTAGGAGAAGAAAGGATTTATTAGAATATGAAGAAACTATACTAGTGGAAGCATATGAAAAAAGATGTGTTCGAGTGCCTTACATGCCAATAGGTTAATGTTGAGCACGAAAAACCTTCTAAATTATTATAACCTTTGTAGATCTCTGAGTGGATATAAGATAACAAAGTCATGGATTTTGAGATCGAACAACCAATGAACCAAAAGGACAAAGACATTGTGTCAGTGATAGTTGACAGATTCGCCAAGGTAACTTATTTTTTAGCTATCGGCCCCACTAACCTACTACACAAACTAGGATAAGGTGAAACTACATGGGTGCCAATACCAATAGTATCATATCTTGATGCTAGGCTCACTTAATGATTATGACAGAGCTTGTAGAGAGAGTTGGGCACAAAGCTCACAATGAGTATTGTCCTTCACCTATAGACTAATGGTTAGTCCAAGTGGGTTATCTAGATTTTTCAAAGACATGTTCAAGGCCTATGTGTTAGACTTAAAAAGAAATTGGAGCAAATATCTATGTTTAGCTAAAGGCTAGTAAACAAATGGATTCAAATGAGGCATTATGTATGACGCAGTGCAAATCGCCTATATGTTAGGCTAACCTTGAGGATTAGGTGTTGACTAGATGATCAAGGAAACTTAAGACAAGGTCCAACTCATCCAAAATAGGAAAATGACAGCTCAAAGTTGCTAAAAGATTTTTTTTAGATAGGTGACGTCAACCCTTGGAGTTCCAAGAGGGTGACAAAATTTTCTTTCCCTATTAGTCCAAAGTAGGGCATCAAAAGCTTCGGAGTAAAGACCAAGATAGCCCTAGGATATAGAAGCCCCTTCAAGATCATCTGATGAGTTAGAGAAAATGTATATAAATTGCAACTCACACTTGACCAATCTAGTATCCACAATGTGTTCCATGTATCTATGCTTCAAAAGTACAACCCAAACACTTCACATACTATTAATAATAGGGGCATTAGATTATAGAATAATTATACTCTACTTATGAAAAGGCAACAATGAGGATCCTAGATATGAAAACTCACATATGGAACCAATGTGTACTCGAAGAAGCCACGAAAGAGTTGGAGAAAGAGATCACAACAAAGTACCAAGAGTTATTTTAGAGGCAAAATTGATGAACACATTGCACGGAACACAAATAAGTACCCTTTTACGAATTTCCAGGATGAAATTTTCTTTTAGGGTGCTAGTGTTATCATATTTTAAACTTTTAACCCTAAATAACCATGATAAAGGTTATTAATCACAGTTAGGAACAAGTCAAGTTAATCACAATGACATGGAAATTGAAAATAAATACAAAATTAATTCAAGTATGAAAGAGTTGAATCAAGCTATGAAATTTGTGTTAAAATCCTTAGAACATGAGAGGAATTAAAAAAAGGAAATCAAAGTAGCATGCTACATAAAGAGGCGTTTGTGGGAATCACCCAAGTCATAACACATTACTTAATTATAAGTAGAGTACTGTTGAAGTTTGTCAAGAAGACAAGTTTGCCTTGATTTCTATGTCAATCCAAGGGTGACTAAGCCACTTGCCGATATTTTGAATGTTGCACTTCAAGTTTTCCAGCTGTATATATCATGCCCTATGAGTCCCTCCCATGTGCTAATGATCCTTAGTCAAATTGAGCTACTTTGTCGTGATTACGAACGTACAATATGAATAATAACTTCGTTAAGTGTGGCTCAAGCAATACTCAACCTTTCTTTGCACTTGCTCAAGCATGCTATCACACCCAAATGGTAGTAGAAGGGACCCCATACATCTACAAAAAACCACCATGACTCTCTCCACTAACCTTGCTACATCTAAACCATCTTCCATGATGATAAATTGGGTTCTTGTTAATTATCCTCAACTTTTTGGCAACTCATTTTCTTGTTTACATGTGTGCTTGTGTGAGGAATTTGGGAAAAATTCAAGACCTATGAAAGCCTTGCTCAAGGCTTGTTGTAAGTTTACTCAACTCGTTCTCATTTTCATTTACACATGAAAAGAATCACACTCGATGCATAGTCCACCATGACAATTTGGTCATGTTCCACCACCTACATCGGGGATGATTTGTGTAGCCTATAGACTAAACCACACTTGAATTTGCATACAAAATGATCATGGCATTTGGCATATAGTAACACTGCAATAATGATGAAAAGTGAGAACTGAAAGTACCCAAATTGAGTAGCTAAAAATAGGTGCATAATTGTTGTTGAATGCATTTCAAGAAAGGGAAATGAACTCTTTTATTCTTAAATCCTTAGAAACCGAGTACCTAAACCCCATGCTATTATGGAGTACTAAGAGATAAACAAAATGAACCATAGAATTCAAAGAACTAATAAGAAACAAGTCTAAAATCAAGACCAAAAGAATGCAGTGTACTATACTGACTAGAACATTGTTATTGTCAGTGCAGTAACTCAAAATAGCATGTTGTTTTTGGATGTAATTGTGCACTATAGTATGTAGAATTTGGCTAAGCATTGAAAGTCAAACACTAGTACCTATATGCAGTAGCGCACTACTCTAATATTTTCTAAATAGTTGTCTTATGGACTGACTTAGGTCTTGCATGCACATTTTGGCCATTTTTTTTAGAGTTTCTAATAGTGGATTTCAAAGAGCATTAGTGACCCAAAAACACCCAAAAAGCAAGAGTTAAAAGATGATTACTTGTTATGAAACAAATGCACTAAAAATCATTGTTTGTGTACAAATAGAAGAGACCATAATGTTAATAACAAGGGATTATTGATCTGAATACTTGCCTGCTAGTTCTTTGAGAATATCCATGGTGGGAATGAGTACATTTTTGTTTCCTTAGTTATTTAAATACACATGTGCAATAATTATGATAAAAGGCTGAGGTAGTAGTGTCATGTACACCATTTTTACTTAAATGCATGCTGCACGATGTAATAATTAATATGTTTATTTGTGTGTACATGTTTGTTGTTTGTTCGTGATTTCTTACATGACGTGAACTATACATAATGAACCTGACCATAAGACTATAAATGATCTACAATAGAACATATGAGCGACATATATCATGACTTGCCTTTACATAAATGCTTATATATGATTGGATGATGAAAATGATGTCGTGATTAGTTGTAATACTTACAAAAGTGGTTATGGCAACGTTGGCATGAAAACATGATGTGTAATAACATCCTTATTCTATTATCAAAATGTACATTGTTGACCACACCGAAAATCACACAATTTAGATAAAAATCAACATTTTGAGCCAGTTTGATCATGGTAACCCACTAAGAGTTTTCTTGTAGGTTAGACCTGCCACTTAAAAACCTCAGGAAGGAGCCCCTTGGCCTGTGGGTTGCAATGTTTTTGAGAAACCCAAAAAATTGGGAAACATTTCCATATGCATGTTCAATGATTAGACCGATGGTTGGCTATGGTCAGTGGACTACCTAGAGCTTGCTACCCTACTTAGTGAATGACTGAGTAACAAATGGTTATTTGAAACACCTATGTACTATAATGTTTGCATAATTATTATAGGTTTATGTTTGACTAATTAGACAATGGAACTATCTAACCTACTAAGCTCGTAGAGTTCATCTCTTTTCATTTTCTCAACTATAGGTACACGTTGACAGGGCATGGGAGCCACACATAAACTTTGTCTTGTTTTCTCTTTGGTTTCATCCTTGATTTGGTTAAATTTTGGAAATGTAGCTAACAACTATGTCAATGATGCAATTGTAAGACCTCCTTGAAAGGGCTAGACTTGATGAAAGATGGGTCAATTGATTGGACAATTATTATGTGAAACTATGATAAATGGACTAATATTTTGCACCAAGTAGCAATGGTTTTAGATTATGATAATGTTTTTGAGAAAATAATGTTTATACTTCTTTATTGACAAAAAGAATTTTGATACCTGATGAAAGTGTTTTATGTAAATGAGTTGTTTTGAAATGGAAAAATTAAAGGAATAGGAAAGAAAGGAATGGATGGAATAAACAATAACTAACATTGTCGCAACCCACCTCGTAAAGGTGACGTCACGACCGGCACATAATACCATATACGTTACACCTACGTATATAATACTATGTCAGCCTCTCATAGTTAATCTTATTCAATATCCCTACCGAAATTTTGATAGAGTCTCCTCTAAAACTTTGACTTATCCCAAAAATTTCACCACCTGATAAACAATATTATGATCCACAAACATACACAGTATATTTCATATATCATTCACAAACCAAAACTATTTTCCACTCTCATCTTAGTGAAAATAAACTGATATCTCT
>JAJIYU010001034.1:0-40975 GCA_030144865.1 Tinospora cordifolia
TTTAAATACACCCCTCTCTATATATATTCTTGCATATTAATACATATATGTATACATATGTAAATGCAATACTTAATTTATTACATAAATTTATTTTATTCATCATTTTTTTAACTCCAATAAATAATTATTATCATTATTTATTTATTCTAATTTCTCAAGTAATACACTTATTACTTAATAATTTCACCAAAAATCATGTATTACCATTTAATACACGTATTGATTAATACTATTGCCAAAAAATTTCGTATTTCTATATAATCATGTATTTCTCATTTATAATTCATTAATTTATATAGAAAAATACATATCGAACCCGTCGACTGAATGTCCAAAAATACGGGTCGTTACACATTAGATGGCAATGGATGCACTTTTACAACTACAGGGGGTGTCTTGAAGATATCAAAGGGAGCAATGGTTGTGATGAAGGGGCAGAAACTCTGGAAGCTCTACACACTGTTAGGGTCTACAGTTGTAGGTGGAGCTGCAATTTCATCATCTTTAGACCCACTTGCAGATGATACTCAAATATGACATATGCGACTTGGGCATATGAGTGAGAGGGTCATGATGGAGTTATTCAAAAGAGACCTCTTTCAGATATTAAGTCATGCAATTTAAATTTTTGCAAGTATTGTGTAGTTGGTAAATAGTGTAGGTACATTTTAAGACTGGTACACACAAAAGTACAGACGTGCTTGACTACATACATTCAGATGTCTGGGGGCCAACAGAGGTTAGATCTAAAGGTGGAGCTAATTGCTTTGTTAGCTACATTGATGATTTTTCTAGGGAGGTTTGGGTTTACTTTATGAAGTCTAAAGATGAAATTTTTTTCAAAGTTCAAAGAGTGGAAATCTGAAGTAGAAAACCAAACAGGGAAGAAAATCAAGTATTTGTAGTCAAACAATGGCAGAGAGTATAAAAATCAAGCATTCCTACAGTTTTGCAAGGATGAGGGCATCATTCATTATTTTGTAGTTCTTGGTACTTCACAACAAAATGAAGTTGTGGAACAGATGAATAGAACCTTGTTAGAAAGGGCTAGGAGTATGAGACTACATGCTGGACTCTCTAAAAGGTTTTGGGCAGAAGCCATTAATATGGCTTCATATGTGGTGAGCAAGTCTCTATCTATAGCTTTGGAAAATAAGGTTGCAGAGGAGGTATGGACAGGTAAACAGGTTGATTACTTAAATTTAAGAATTTTTGGTTGTCCAACTTATGTACATGTTCCCACAGAGAAGAGGTCTAAATTGGATTCAAAATCTTTGAAGTATATTTTTCTTGGCTATGAGAAAGGGGTTAAAAGCTTCAAGTTATGAGATCCAGTAACTAAGAGAAAAATTATCAGCAGCGATGTTATCTTTGATGAGAAGTCTATACTGAAAAATGATAATGAGTGTAAGTGCACATCTCAAAGTAGTTAGCAGTGAGAAACAAGTAGTTGAGGTAGAGTTAGACAACGTGCAAGGCACTAGGGTTACTACATAGGAGGCTTAACATATATTACAACAACAGGTGACTACCAGTAGATAGAGAGTATTGCCACTTCTAGACCACAAAGAACCATCAAAATACTAGCTCGATGCAGAGATGAGGATGAAACAACCTTTGCTTTCATCTCTAATGTAGGGATCCTACTACATTCAAAGATGCTATATCACATATAGATGGTCATAAGTGGATGTAGGCTATGGAGGAGGAGATGGAATCATTGCATATGAATGATATATGAAAATTGGTGACATTACCTAAGGATGAGAAGAAGGCAATAGCGTGCAAATGAGATTTCATAGGAAAGGAAACACAAAATGAGAAAGAAGGTGAAAGATTCAAGGCAAGGCTTGTCACAGAGGGAAGACATTAACTACAATGAGGTATTCTCTCCAGTTGTGAAGTACACTTCTATTCAAGTTTTGTTAGCCATGGTAGCTGAGTATGATTTGGAGGTTGAGCAGTTAGATGTAAAAAAAAAACTTTCCTCCATGGTGACTTAGAGGAAACTATTTACAACCAGAGGGGTTTAAATAACTTGGAAAGGAGCATCATGTTTGCAGGTTGAAGAAATCTTTATATAGTTTGAAGAAATCTTCAAGGTAGTGGCACAAGTGATTTGATTCTTTTACGCTGAAGATTGGCTATACTTAGTGTAAGTGTGATTGTTGTGTTTATATTTGATTTCTTGATGATTATTTTATCTTGTTGATGCTTTATGTCCATGACATGTTGATTGTTGCTAAGGAAACGACTGAAATAGAATGATTGAAATCCTTGTTGAGTAAGGAGTTTGATATGAAGGATCCTGGTGCTGCAAAGAAGATATTTGGGATGGAAATTCATAGGAACAGGAAAAGGTGACTCTTTCTTAGAGGAGATATCTAGAAAGAGTGCTAGAACGATTCAGCATGGAGCATGCCAAACTGGTGTTGATACCTTTAGCAAGTCATTTTAAGTTGTCTGCACAACATAAACCCACTCCAAGCAAGAGGTGGAGGAGATGTCCCATATTCTATGTGCCAATGTTGTTGGATGCTTGATGTATGCTATGGTTTGTACAAGGCCAGATATAGCTCATGCAGTGAGCAAATACATGTTTAACCCAGGGAAAAAACATTAGAACACAGTTAAATGGATGTTAAGGTATTTGCAGGGTACAACTAATTTGGGGATATAGTTTTAGAAAACTAGTGGCGCTTGTTCTATTATGAGATATGTAGATTTTGATTTTATAGGAGATCTTGATGCTAGAAAATCTATTACAAGTTATATATTTACACTAGCTGGAGGTCCCATTAGTTGGAGATGAATGCTATAGTCCTTAGTAGCATTGTCCACCACAAAGGAGAGTACATGGTAGCAACAAAAGCATCAAAAGAAGCCTTGTGGCTTAAGTGTGGTTGGTGACTAAGCTTAGGTTACCGCATGATTCCATTCAGTTGAATTGTAATAATCAGAGTGTCATTTATTTGACAAAGAATCAAGTGTACTGTGCTAGGACAAAGCATATTGATGTGAGGTTTCACAAGAAACAAGAGCTGATTACTTTGGGTGCGATTATCTTTCAGAATAATGCATATAATATGTTAACGAAGACTGTCACAGTGAAAAAGTTCAAGCATTGCTTGAACTTATTGCATCTTTGATAGGAGTAAGAACCTTTGGGTGCTCATTTGGTGATAGAGTTTTCTGAGGTGCTTTATGAAGGTCGCTGGAGCTTGTCGCTAATTTGTGGATGCAGACCTAAAGGTGGCTTGCATGGATTGCTTACCAAGGTAGAGATTTATTATATAATGGCTCACAATTCTGTGAGCCCAGTTTATTAAGCCCACACTTTATGTGGGTTATTTGTAGAGTCCATTATTATACATGTATAAATAATACCTCTTTAATTAGGATTTCTTATTAATCCTGATTATCAAATATTGGGAGAACCCTAAGGAGAGACTACGATTTATACTAGTATTCCTCCAATTTTTATAGTGGATCTCTTTTCTATCATCTATGGATGTAGGCATAGTTGAACCACGAAAATCTTAGCATCTTGTGTGATTCTATAGTTTTATTACTTGTTGCATTCACAATTATTTTGATCACTTAGATTGATCAATCTAGATCATTCTAAGGGTTTCTGTGCCAACAGGAAAAGATTATGCTTGATAGTATGAGAAGACTATTCACGAACTTTGTTCTTTCTAGGTTATTCACGTTTGCCATGTTCATGCGTGTTACTTATTTAATGAGTTTAATTAATCTAATATAAACAAAATTAGTGTTCTACATGTGTAGATGGAACCAATTTACAAGGAATATTTTTATAATGCAAAACTCAACATAAAGTACTAGCTGGAAAGTTTTCTTTGTCCACTTTTCAAATTATTTTGAATCATTCAAATTGAATTTTAAACAAAAAATTATGATAATTAATACCCATAATTGGTAATTCTATATATCAATATGTGAAATATTATAAATACCAATTCTGGCAACCATAACATATTATTGATTTGTAAAAGAGAACGTTATAAATGTTTGAGGCTGTTTTTCCTTTTTTTTTTTTTTGAGTAATATCAATTAATGTCTTACCAATCACAACATATTCTTACCAATCATGGATGAAATGTATATACTTTTTTTTTTTTTTTGGGGTAAACTCTAATTTAATTGATTCAAAATTCTTTAAAAATATATAAAAATATTTTTCAAAGATTATCTAATCCTGAATCACAAGACGAGATGAAAACTTTACAACTGTTTCAAATTATTTATAAAATTAATATTAAGTAACGTTTTACCTATCACTACATGTTCGTTAAGAATCATTGGTAAAAATACCATAATTGTTTTGCTTCATCTGTAATTTAGTTTTCAAATTGTACCAAAAAGAAGGAAAATACCATGAGACTAAAATTGAAGTTTAAACGATGTTTGAAGTTATTTTTCAATGTTCTATTGATATATAATATTACCATAAGTAAAATGACCATAACTTTTTCTTTAAATTTGAGTATTTTAAGTACATTAAAAAGACGATGAATTTTCCAAATGAGTATCTAACCCCTGAAGTCAGAGTTGAGGTGAAAATTCTTTAATTATTTGAAGATATGCATCAAGTTGGTCTAAGGAAGATATAACCTTTTTATACCAATTCTTACCAATTAATATTAAGGTACTCATATATTTTTTGTTCAATCTCTAGTTTAAGCAAATTAAAATGAATTAGAAATAAAACGAATAAATGTTTTGATTCTAACAAGTAGTAAACCATTTAAGTTGGAGCTTGAATAGTTATTTAACTTTTTTTATTGGTTAAATAGAAGAAGGTAACATGGTGAATTATGATATTAACACGGTAATGATATTTCTAATAAAAGATGTAACAACTTCGATTAGTATTTTGCTTTTCAGAATTACTGGAGAGATGTGACAAAACCTAAGGGCATCTCTGTCAGGATGTCCAATGTACTCCATCAGCCTAAAACATTTTAAGCGCCCAAAAGAATGTCTTAATATTAAAACCTCTAACCCTAAACGTTTTGTATTTACCAAACATTTAATGATTTGTTTGTTTGTTTTTTTTTAATTCTTAAGCTGTTGTTGTAGCAACATCTTTTTTAAATTTAATTTTATTAAATTGTAAATATTTTATTTATTCATCAACAAACTTCATTTCTTTTACAACAAATTCTAATATTTTTTTTTCTCACAAAAATACTCTTCCATCCTTTAATTTTTCACTTTCTTTTTATTTAGATTTTTTTTATTATTTTAGTTGCATTATCAGTGTTTTTAACAGTTCTTTGTATTTTCAACTTTCAAATATAAATAATGTCCAGGGACAAAAAATATTAAAGAGATATTCTAAAAATAAAAAAAATATTTATTTTAAATAAATAATTTTTAAAATAAAAACATTATTTTAAAAAAACATAAATAATTATATCTAATTTACATATAATTTTGAATGGTTTAAATTAAAAGTATCACGACAAAATATATTCTTTTTATAAAATATCTTTTATAAATAATTTATTAATGCGCTATTGAAACTCATATAATAATTTAACTATTTGGAGTGACAGTGAATAAAAGTTTAGTAAAGCGATACCGTGAGAAAGACATGAAATTTTTAGATGATTTAAATATTAGTCGATGTAACAAAGCTTGATGTCCAAAGATCCGTAATAGTTGCGGGCAGTGAAACTCGCTTGATACTTGGGAAGCTGAATTCAACCGTGCAGGCTCTTGATCAGTGTTAGTAAGGAGCATTTCAAGTTCTGTGCCTCTACCGTTTGGGTGTTTTTCTTTCTTTCTCGACCGTTCTCCCCTTCACTTTTTTCCTTCTTTCTCAACTGTTTTGCGTTGTCACACACACACGCACACACACACACACACACACACACACTCTCTCTCTCTCTTATTATATTTGAGGGTTTTCCCTGCTCCAATCGCTTCAATTCTTCGAACGCAGAAGTTGATCTCTCTCTGTCGCTCTCTCTGTTTTTGTCTCTCTGACTCTCTCTCTCTTTCTCTCTCTCTCTCTCTCTCTCTGTGAGAAATTTCCTTGTGTCACAGAAGTAACCCTAATCCTGAGGGAACTCCAGTCTACTTCACTCCATGTGCTGCTGTTTCGCACTCACATATGGTTGTCTCCATTTGTCTTAGATCTCGAGGCCACACGCTCTGGGATCTTTAATTTCCCTATGATTCTTATGCACGAATACTGTTATTTTTAATTGAATTTGGTTATTGTTTTTGTTTTCAGCTTCAGTTATCTCACCATAATAAATAAATCACCAAGTCCTGGAATTTCTTTCCGTAAGAGAAAGCGGGGAGTTGTAGGAAATGAAGGAGGTCGCTTGTACTCCAATGCGCGTTATGTCTTCGCGGTGCACACGTTCTCAGGTGGCACCTGACTGGACTGTTCAAGAAATGCTTGTTCTTGTGGGTGAGATTGCTGCCATTGAATCCGATTTCATGAAGGCCCTGTCCTCTTACCAAAAGTGGAAAATTATAGCTGAAAATTGTTCTGCATTGGGTGTTGTTAGGTCTTTGAATCAGTGCCGTAATAAGTGGAAAACAATACTTGTTGAATACAAAAGGATCAAAGATTGGGAAACCCGATCTACATTTGATTCCTATTGGCGTATGGAAAGTGATAGAAAAGTGGAATTTGGACTCCCCCCCCTTTTTGATCGGGAACTTTTTGAATCGATTGAACTTCATGTGAAATCGCAGGAAGATCTGTCAGCTACTGACACAGACAGTGATCTAGACCTCAATGCCATAATGGATTCTGGTAGGCTTAGTTTCTCAAAAGCTTATAGTTACTACCCATTAGTTTTGATTTGATTCTTTTGATTGGCTAATGAATGTTTCGAGATTGCGTCCTGATAAACTTCATATGGAAACTCTTCTTATCCTATTTTAGTCATATTATTAGGCCCTTTTTTACATAAAAGTAATTAAATTATCAGTAAACGTTTTGTATGATATTTGTTTTTTGTTTTTGTTTTTTTTTTCGGTGATGTGATGTTATTTCTTTTTCAGTTTAGTTTTATTTTTAGTCAATTTTTAATTTTTAGAGAAATTTCTATATTGGTAGAACTGTATGCTAATAGTAATTTAGATAGTTTTTAAAAATTTGTTTTATTATTTTGTGTAATTATAAAATGTCTAATTAGAGATTTAATAGCTTTAAAAAGTTTCTACTATGTTGAAGATAGCTTAGGACATTTATTTTCAAAAGTTTTTAAGTAGTTTTAATGGAATTATCTATAAAAGGAGCTCCAAATTCAAACTTATATACTTAAGCATCCAATTATTATTGCAGCAGGTGCAATTAGTAAAGGGGTAATTTTGAAACCCAAATCTTTTAGGTTTAACTCTTGCCACTGCTTCATCCATAGGGGATGAAGGGGATTAAAGGGTAAGGAATACGGCTGATGCCTTCTCAAAAGTATGATCTAGTGATGAAGTTGATTTATAATTAACATTTGTATCTGATTGAAAAAAAAAATAAAAAAAATAAAAAAGAAAGAAATCATTGATCAATTTTATTAATTAGTATTCCATCTTCTATTTTTCTCTTGAATCCAATGATTCAAACATGTTTCCGCTATGCTAAGTGGTATGAGAGCCTTACTTGAACCATTCTTTAAGTTGCAGCCAGATACCCTCCAATTTGATCAAAATTAAAATTAAAGTTCAAGGAAGAAAGGTTTATCCCTGATAATGACTAGCGTTTTAGAAAGAATGAAGGAGAAGACCAGCAAAACCATTTGAAGGAAATCTGTTTAATCCTTGTGCTAACTTTCCAACAACCTTTTTAATCCACTTTCAGACCTTCAAGAGCTTTCTATGGTCGTCCTAAATCCTTCTATCAATCAATTACCATAAGTGGCTTTTATTAAACTTTGAATCTACAAATTTTAAATGTTTAGGTTTATGATAAGTGAAAAAAATGCAGCCAAATGACCTTCAACATCGCTTTTAATTACCTACAAGACCAACTCCCCCACCCCAACAAAGCATGCTACTCCCAATTAGATTCTTGCTCTCCAAAATTTTTCTTACAAGCATAGTCATTCCCAATATAAGATTTAGCTTAGTTTTGAATTTTTTTTTTTTGGGTATTTGTGCAAACATGCAATTCATCAAAATACCTCCTATTATTCTCACCTCACAAATCTTTCTCAATTTAATGGACTTTTAGTGTTGATGCTTTATTTGACTGGCTATTTTACTGGAGAGTTTTTTCAACAATGGCATATATATATATATATATATATATATATATATATATTTTTTTTTTTTTTTTTAAAAAAAAGAAAAGCTTCTCGTTCTCTAGCTCATTGGTTTATCTTGTTTTTGGTGGGACGATTTGCAGAAAGATAAGATTTGTCACAGTGTCTCCCACACTTTGAATGTGAAGATGAAGAGGTTTCTCTTTCTGCAATGAATGCAAGGATTGGTTATTTTCAAGTAATGGGGAATGATGTGTGGCATATTTAGGAAATTTTTAAAATTTTAATGTTTAGTTTTAGTAAGTTTCGTTTTTTAGAGAAACTTTGTTTTTGGTAGAATTGCATTTTAGTGTTAGTTCAGAAAATTTATTTTATCTTTCTATTATTTTACGTATTTAAATAGATTAGTTTCATCCTCCAAAAAAAGAGTTGCAATAGCTTTAAGTGCTTTTATTACACCAATCCAAAAAATCATCTTTGATTTAGAAGAAAGAAACTATATATGTCCAATCTCTACTGGTGGTGGGATCCACCAAGATGTATGTTGTCCGACTCGACCTCAGACTCTTTCTTCCCGACCTATTTGACTCTTTGGCCCTAGTTATTTATGTGGTATTCTGAGATTGAAGAGATAAGTACTTGCTTTTAGATGTTCTTAGTGTTAAAGTTGTTTTAATAGAGTTACCTGTATGAAGAGATCTAAATTCAAGTTTAAGCATTGAGTCATCAATTCAGTTAATCATTTTTATAAATTAGTATCTCATCTTTTATTTTATATGCTTCCGTCACATAACGTTTTTTTACACTCTTTTCAAATGTAGAAACCTTGATAACTTGACATAAATTGGGATGAGGAATAAATCACAGAAAATGAGTCTACATGTTATTAAGTGGAGAAAGTGGATTAAAAAAGTTGAAGAGGAAAATGAAGCCTGATGTGGCTGCAAGATTCACCTATTCTGTAGAATTGAATCTGAGTGTTTTCAGACCATTTGTTGAGTGGAGTGCTATTGCATTAGATCTTATGAGACTGTTTTGTATTAAGCCAACCAGTTGAAAAGTGCTACTTTTGGATTCTTTGTAGGGCCTAGGAAGAAAAAGCGTTTATTTAGTACTCAGAAGAGCAAGATGACAGAGAGGGAGCAGGAAATGGCTGCAAAGTTGCAAGAAAATGTAGAGCTGATCCATTCAATTGTTAGGGGAGAGGTGACAAAGGAAGAAGGCATAGGCGGTGATGATTTGAGATATAATGGGACGTACTGGACGCAGCTGAGGCGGCAAGGTAGTGAGCTAATCAAGGTCCTGGGGAGTCTAGCTGGTACTCTTGATCAGCTTTCTTCTTTGCTTGAAGAAAACAAAGGTACTTAGTTACTAAACATTTTGCATTCTGGTCTCTGATTGCTTTCTATGATTCTGTTTGGTGAATGATATTAACTATTGCCTTAAATATTTGATTGTGTATTCAATACGGTACCCCTGTATTATTGACAATTTCTACCAACACTGCAACCTTTAAGTTCATCAGACAATCATGTTGGGAGGACTAGCTTACATTGAAGTAATGGTGTTGCCTATTCCATGCATAAAATAAAAAGTAGGGAAGATGAACCAAGAGTGGGATCTTATTGAGGAAGTTTTTGACTCTTTGAACATAAATGAATTAATCTAGGTTTAGGTTCAAAGTAGAAATTAGCCACACAGTTAGAATAGGGGAACGGAAGAAGGTGTTATGAGGTTCATCTTATTGATGGAAACCAAATTTGCACGGACGTCAATGTGATTTCTAATGAGCAGTGCTTTTAGTTTTTAAGAAATATGTCAAATCCTTGAAGGAGTTGGATTCTTCCAGGGGGCAAACATAAAGCTTGGGTTGTTTTGGTGCTTCTTAGCTTTCTTTAGATTCTACAATCATTTGTATATATTTTTATTCTGAAAAATGCTAATTTGATTACCCAAAAAATGTGACTTCGCATTCATATTCATGGGATATGATACCTCTCTCAAGTTGTGTAAATGAGTTGAGCAATATAAATATATTGTTGTGTTCTTGTTGTAGTTTTTTACGATCAAAATTGTTTCTTCTACTTTTGTAACGTTTCTATTTATTAGTCAAAATAAGCAAAGATAGGGTATCTCTTAACAGCAATGGTCAAAAGGATTGTGTGGAAAAGATGCACTCGTATAAGCTGGTTTCTAGGATTTATAGGCGCTATAACTTTCTATTAAAAATGGATTAGAAAGGTGCATAAATTAGTGGTGCGTTTTGTTTTCTTGAATGAATCAGTTAATGGTTATGGCTCCTTCAGTTAAGGCTATTATCCTTTTATTTCATGTTCTAGATTTGAAAAAAAACAATTCGTATTGGAATCAGAGATCATGTCATCAATTCAAACGGAAAGATTAAGATATACGTGTAATAACATGATACAAATATATGTAGTATTAGCTAGTTGAATGTAGCCGCCACCAAGAAGGGCTAATTTTCAAGAACAATTACCATGTCAAAAATTGAATGGATATAAAAAATGATTTAACATGCAACACGAGCTTTGACATTTTTTTATAACTTAACTATGCTTGCACCCTTTATTTTTTTTAATAAAAATTCGCTTATTTTTCTGTAGTTTTTTGAAATTAATAAATATAGTTTTACATGCAACGAAAAAAAAGTTTTATGGTAAAAATCTCACCAAAAACACAGAATTAACTAATTAATGATGATTTATTATTTTATTTTATTTCTAAAATCTAAAACTTATGCAGTCAGAATAAGTACAAACTATCAATAGTATAATACAATTGATTACCCAAAAAAAATTAGAACATTTAAAAAAAACGATGCACAACCCGTTTGTAACGAAGGGAATATAATTTTTTGTTAAGGGAAGAATTGATCAGTGAGATGTGAGAAGGAACTACGAAAGAGGAGCAAAATTTTAACACGCACGCATAAACTCGCCTCCAGGTGAATTGTTTAGCCAATTATCTTCCTTTGTTTAGACTAAGAACCTGGGCTTGTATCAGGTTTTATGCTCTAAATCCTGATAAAACAGTCGATCAACCGTCAAAGAGGAATCTAAAGTGTCGAAGTCCAAAGTAGTCTTACATTGTCACTTCCGGAATAGAGCACATTTTAACATTCCGGCAAGTTGCCCTCCAAGAAATTTTTTATTTCTATGAAGAAGAATTTCTGGCTCCGTTGTGTATCCCCTTTCACCAATATTCTCATTTTCAACTAAAGCAAGCATCTTTACCATATATACACGTGCACACACACGCCCACACACAACTTTTACGCCCTTGGAAGCCAATTGAAATTGCCATGCTTCACCCATAACTAATTAAGAGTAGAGCGAAAAATGATCAACTCAGAGGTGATAATCGGCCAGTGAAGGGATCCTCACTGACTTTGATATAAGCTAAGCTTGCTGATCAAAGCAGTAGTGCATCAAATCAAGTCATCTGGTGGCGCTTCTTCCGGAATCTGCAAAGAAATAAACAGATATACGTTGAGGTGACTTATACACTGAAATAAACAGAGATGTTGTCTCTGTGTGTCTGTGTGCATGTGCGCAAAAGCTCATGAATCTACAATTTAAATGTCTATGCTATATCCGCATATCATTTTTGAAGTATGTTTCCACCCTTTGTTCCAAACTATGCATGATTTTCCTCTAAAACACAAAAATGACCCCAAAATAGAGTCAAATGGTAAACACACTTTTATGCAGGAAAGTTTAAAAATGAAGAATGTGACCTTTTCATTAGAAATGAAGAATGGAAAATAATAAACTTTTTTCTGCACCAGCTTGCCTCTTCTCATTAAAATCACTAGACATACAAACGTAGGAGACAGAAGAGAGTTAGAGGTGTGAGGATGGAAAGTGCAATATTAAAAGAGCACATAATAAGATTAAGATAACCGTTTCTTCTAAAACGTTTATGAGTGGTGCAGAGGCAGGCTGCCAAAGGTCGAATGGGTTAGAACAACTCTAAAACCAAGAGGAAATGCTATTCTAGCTACAAAAGTGCAATTACATTAGGAACTATACTGTCAATCATTGAATAATACACCAACATCTCAAAATTTTGTGGGAGAGATCTCAAATTTTGTTCACTACTTGGGATCTCATCATCTGAACTTTTTAAGAATTATAGCTTTGGACAATGGTTTTGTAATTGGAATAGAATATTATAATCATTGTAAATGAACATTTTACCTCCGAGGATATCCTGTAGGACTGTTTTGGATGACTGATATTAATATAACTATTTTTAGTTTCTCCATGAGTAGTTGCAATTTTTAAACAGGATACTATTTTCCATGGTGAAATGCCTGAAGTACTAAAAAATGCAGGCCCATAGAATGGTGCTTGCATTAAAATGATCTCCACGTCATTTACCTCCCCAGGGTTCCATTTCTCTCTCAGCCAAATGCTCCTTTCAACTAGATGGCTCTCTGTCCTCCAGTTACTCCTGAGCAGAACAGAAGAACATGGTAAATCAACTATAGGCAAACATATTTTCTTCCTGCTGATTTAACAAAACAATAATCAAGTCTAGGCAAAAATATTTTCTTAACTGCTGGTTAAAAGAACATCCAATCTTAGACTTGCTGTGGGCACAAAACCAAAAGTATCTTTCTCAAATCAAAATGCAATAGCAATTAGCAGCTATAGGGTTCTTTATGCCGATCATTGTAGCTCAGATGTAGAAATTATTATTATCGAACGCCTTTTGCATGTAGACTTACACAGATGCTTCCCCAACCAAACTATCGCCAGCTTTAAGCCCATCTGGAAGGATAGTTGTGAGATCACTTGCAGAACTGGGAAGCTGCAGAGGTGCTACTAAAGACACAGACATCGGATTGCCTGAAGAACCTCTGGCACTGTTGCCAAACTTTGTTAAGTTGGAAGGTTGTAGCTGTTCTTGTCCAAATAATCCTGCATTAGCTGGAATTAGAAACTAAACATTCATTTTAATGCAATGGCCAATGTCTTGAATTGAGCACCTTGACTTCCAATTTTCAGGCTATTGGCCCCAAAACCAACTGATGTTAGGCTTGAAATCTGAGGTCTTGAGAGGCCTAAGTTACCACATGATTCCAAAAGCAAGCTGCAGAATGGCTAATGAAAGCAATTAATAAAAACAAGATAAATATCACATACTGCTGATCTACAGCTATACAAATCCTAAAGATAATACAGTAAATTAGTGTGGATGACAACAAAAAAATACTTTTCAAGTAATCTAAGTAAAAGTTACCTGCCGTTGGATCCCTGATTAATTGAAAAGCCTAGCTGGCTAAAGCTAGACACTGAAGGAGGCACTTTACTTTGAAGAGGCATCACAGATGCATTAGTGGACCCAGAAAAGGGGCTTGTAACAGTGGAAATATTAGTTGATGATCTCACATAGGGATTATGCAGTAAGTTATCAAATTCATTTAGCTTGGAATTGAGTAGGCTTCTCTCTCTTGCAATCTGTACAATTACAATATACCAAAAGCATGCTTTACTGCAACAAATAATATCAAATGCTTAATTCTGCATGCACAAAATTTCATAGAGGGGCTAATTTTGATGTATTGTGCCTACTGCATTCAACATTTAAATAAACAACAACAAACACTAAAGCAGAATAGACACTGTATAATGTAACAAACAATATTTTCTTTAAGATTGGCTGAAAAGGATTTATTGGCAGCATAGACAATGTATTATGTAACAAACAAATTTCTTTAACACTGGCTGAATAGGATTTGTTTGCAGCATAGACAATGTATGAAATGAGCATCCCAGGAGAAGCCAAAACAAAAAAAAAAAAAAAAGTGAGTACAAGTAACAAGTTGATAGCCATAGACAATCTATTGGTATCACACACAAAATATATTTTGCATAACTGGATTTTACGCCCAAGGGTTGAAACTTCGACCTTTAAAAAATCAGAATAAATTTGAAGAACTTTGAAAAGTTTTGAAAAACTTTTGTCAACTTAGAGAAGTTCAAAAGATTTTTTTTTTAGATGCTAAAATATGTATACTACTAGTATAAATGAGGAAAACAAACATAAATATATATTTATTACAAGAAAAACAAGACTACTTATTCGATGCCCAAAACATATGATTGTAACGACACATATTTTTGGACACCAAATGGGTTTGATATATGTATTCTCATATATTTTGTTAAAATTTTAATGAAACTACATGAATTTTCTCAATTTTCTCTAATTTTACCCATTTAATTAAAAGAATTTAAATTAATTCAGAAATATAATTTTTGAAAAGAGAATACATTACTTATTGAGGAAATGTGGCTTTTAGGGAGAAAAATATTATTTTTGGAGTAATTATTTAATTTTTCGAAAGGAATAATGAATTTTTAGGTAATTATTTAATTTTTAAGAGAAAATATTATTTTTAAGTAAAACATGTAATTTTTCAGAAAAAAATGTTTAAACATTAGAATTTGGAGTATATTGGGAATATATGTGATTTTGGAGAAAAAAGTGATGGGTAAACAAAAAAAAAACATATGTATACATAATAAGAAAAAGGGGAATGAAATGAAAAAGAAATTGAAAACAAAGAAAAGAAAAAAAAAGGAAACACAATAAAAAAGGGTGGACTTTTGGTGCACGGGCTGAAAAAGGCACACGGGCCTCTCGGCCTGTGTGGGCCGCAACCACGCACGGGTTGCCTGGCCCATGAGGTCTGAATTCGACGCGTGGTCCAACCCTCGCATTTGGCGACCCACGTGCCTAGCCAACCAACCTAGCACCTCTTCTTTCCCTCTTTTTCCTTCTTTTCCTCTCCATTTCTAGTAGTTTTTAGCCAAGAAAACCAACCATGGCCCCTGTTTTGGGGTTGTGGTTTGGCCATCCGGCTAGCCAGAGCTCTGAGCCTGGCGAACAAGGCACCTTGCATAGAAACGCATGAGCCACGTGGCGAGCTATTTGGCCATGCAAGGAGTCTCCCAACGTGCAACAAAAACCAGTTTTTCTGCATTTTTGCAGTTTGAACGCCCCAACTTCAGTAGCTTCGTTCTTTTTCGTCCCAAACCCATTTTGCCTGATATTACAACCATTGGAAACCTTTCACTTCTCTCTACAAAACCTTCCTTTCCCTCGGTCCAAACCCCTAATCATTAGGCACAAAAACGACCACCAAAGTGAGTTGTTTAATATAGTAGAAAAGCTAGAGCAGAGTAATTGTGTTGATCTAAACTTTAGAGTGGTATTCACCAGCCAATTCTAAGGTCGTTTCTTGAGGTAAAAGCACCCTATCCCATCTTTGTCCTATGTATTTCAAGTTCCAACCATTAAAAAAATCAAAACTAAGTTTTGAATGTAGTTTACAAGGTGCCGAAGTTGGTTGACTGTGATAACAAAAAGTATAATAGGAACCAACTTTGGCGCAACGATTGAGGCTGTTAGGAATGTTCGATTGGGTTGAAACTTGGGGTGCTTAATCCTCACACTTGAGGCTACGAGAAGGTATAAACCTCGTACTCCAAGTTTCTGTATTCATGATTTTCTATATGTGCAAAGTTGCCTCAGTACATAAGTATTCTAGTACTTAAAAAAATTTCAGAGTTTTTTTAATGCATGCTAAGTGTTTGAAGATATGTTTGGGTAGGATTTTAGCCACCTTTGCTCACTGTTTCGAATGAGTCTCAATAGGTGCATGTTCTATGAACTAAACACTTATAATAGGTGTAAAAAATAGCCTTGAATTAGTGGTTTAATGGGGGAAATAAAAACTTGAAAATCATAGAAAAACATGAACATAAAAAAATCTGTTATATAGCTGAGACTTTGGGGGATTAAGTGATTGACCAGACCTCGGTATTTTGAGTTGAAATTTGGTGGAGATCTTATTGGGCATCCCAAAAACAAGTGTACCAAATTTCATCCCAATCTGAGTTGGGTAAGTGGGTCAATTTACAGGAACAATGGCTGTCTGTCACATGAAATCTGAAAATGTAAAGTTACCGATATTTCACTTAAAAACCCAATCAAATGAAGCCAAAAAATCTCAATCTAAATTCCATCGAATGTTTAAGGGGTGTAGATCAAATCTGAAAATTTCACGCAAAACGATGCACGGATTGATTGTAGAAAAATCGAAAAATTTTCCGTGTAAATAGAACATAAACCTAAAAATTTGACTAAGTGTGAGAAATTGAGGATTTTGACCAAATTGACACAATTTTAACTTATTTTGACTCAAATCGACCCATGTTGACTGAATTTGACCAAAATTGATCATGTTGACCAATTTTAACCAAGTTTGACTAGTTGACCAAGTTTGACAGGTTGACCAAATTTGGCCGCCTCAAATTTGCGTTGACCAAGATCGATTAAGGATAGTGGAACTAGAGTTGAGTCATATTTCTCAAAGGAACTGAAATTGAGTTTAAATAACGCAGATCCGTATACTGCAAGACTGGGCCAAGTGTGGACGTGACATCTGTATGCAGGACTCGAGGTGAATAGTTTAATTCAAGGGTTTACTTTATCATGTATTCCTTGTATAAAACATGAGTTAATGACATTAGTTTAATGGTTTCTTATGATTTGAGTTACATCAATTGGTTTGAAGTATATATAGATGTACATTGATAATGAAACCATAGGCTCGAGGTCCATGGGCGGGCTCAGGGTACACGATGTGATTAAAATTAGACTCGAGGTTCGAGCGTGGGGTTAGGGCATATCATCAATGCGCCTAGCTTCTAACCCGCTCGAGTGATGTGAGGACCGAGCGCAAGTTAGGGTATTTGAGGAATACGCCTAGCTCATGACCCGCTTGAGTGGCCAGTATGTCTGACTTACGACTCGCTCAAGTGATGACCATAGGGTTAGATTTGATGATTTGAAACCCTAGTTCTGATATAGATTTTAACTAGCATGTAATTAAAATATTCTTCTTTAAACTATTGCATTGTTTGTAAATGCTTTTACTCTATGCCATGTTTTTAAGCACTATTTCATCTCTACTGTTCATACATACATGCACTGTTTTTGAAATGCTGGTTATATGTAACATGTTGGTTTTACTACTCATAGAGCTGTGTTGAAATTTAGGCTCACTATTCTACTAACATTTCAGATTCTTCAATGGTTGACAAAGGAAAAGGCGTGGTGATAGCTTAATCCCTTGACAGTTCCTTTTCTTTTCCTTGGTTTTTGTTAGAGGTTGGTTATTTTTGCATATGTAGATAATGGTCAATTGTATATTTTTGAAACAAGACAATATGTAATGTATAAAAGACAACTCCCTATAATGTTTGCTTACTTTCATACTCCATAAAATGAATCTTTAAATTATTCTGATATCACTTGTTGCAATTGAAAAAACTTAACAGTGATTGAGCAAACTTGACTCACTAAATAGGTTCGTTGGGTCGCTATGCCAATCGAGCCACCCTTCGGCCTAGGGAAGGGGCCCCGACAATAAGGGTACCCTGACTTGTAATATTACAATAGCAAAAAAGACAAATGTGCTAATGCTAGGTGAGTGCGCTAGAAAAGCTGATTTAATCTTTACTAAAGAAAAGATGCTACTTTTGATAAAGAAAAAAGAATCTCAACTTTAATAAAGTAGTGCAGCTGCACGCAAGAATCTAATCATTCCTCTTCATTGGAAGTGTTGGAATCAATTGCATGTGATGGCAAGTCCACTCGTCCCTCATTGCCGAGTATGAATTCTAGTAGATGATAAATATGAGCTGGATTGAGAGTGAACCCTTGGAATAAATTTTACAATTCATGATAGAGATGATTTTCGAGTTTATCAGTCCTGCTTTGCCAAAAAGTAAAGAAGCATGAAAGGGTCGATTGGTAGCCCATTTTCCACAGTCTGTTTCAATATTTCATCTACGAAGATCATATTGGAATTGTTGGAAGTCATGAAAATGTGGCCACTAAGGTACTTCAATCTCCATAAAGAATGAGTGTTGATATGATGGTTCAAAACACTTTCTGTTTGCAACAGGGTTAAAAATTAATTGGTGAGGATAAGACCTTAAGATCCAAAAATGATATTGTTGTTCTGCTATTTCTGCAAGATCATCATCTCCACTAGTGGTGTGTTGGAGATGCTAAAAGAATAAAAAATGGGACTATTAAAAATCTTCTAGCAAATCACTGCGATTCTTGAACTCATTGATCATGTCTAGCAAAGCACATTAAGAACTTATAAAATCGTGCTTGATCAAGAATGTGAACAGGATAATGCAGACTTATCCAAAAAAGATATGCTTTTAAAAGAATTTTGTTAATTCTAAATCCAATCCACTGCGATCTTATTGCATGTCGTGAGTAATAATATGCTTCATTTGGAAATTGATATAATGAAGTTATTTTTAATGGGAATAAGAAAGGTTTGGTTGGATAGGGAACATGTTCGAAGAACATCCCATGTTTTCTTGTTAATATTTTCAAATGACTTTCTACCAAAGGTTGCCTTAAAATTTTCCAAAAAATTATTTCTTTGCTCTCGATAGGAAGTGAAGAGATGAAATCTAGCAGTTTTGGAGGAGGAGGATCTAACTGTTCGAAGGATATGGGTTGAAAGACGAAGATCCAAGAACTCCTACAAAGTGTGTTGATTTCTGCCTTGATAAGAAATTTACTAGAATACTGGTCTTTCTCGGAATGTGCTTGACTTTAAAATTGAATTGAGAAAACCAATTTGACCACCTGAGTAGCTGTGGATTAGGCAAAGTCTTTTGATTGAAGTGAAGCATCTGTCATAAACTAGACATGTCCATTTCTATAAGGAAATTGTGCCCAAGTAAATGAAATTGAAACTTCTCTATACCTCTTTTAACAATTAAAATCTTATTGAATGTAGATTGGCAATGTTGTTCCGAAAGCTTAAATTTGCTACTCTAGAAGCTACATATCCATTTGGATTTGTCAAGGGCTTCTCCCAAATACTCATTACTAGCGTCAAGTGGGAGAATCCAGAGGCTAGAGCCAGGAATTTTTAGACCTAGGAGAGTTTGAACATTATGCTTGAAGAATTTCACTACTTCAATGTGTTCTGAATTCGAAGGAGGAGATTTTTTAAGTAATGTAGCTAGCCTGCTAGAATACCATGATATATCTTGGATGAATAATCCCATGTAATTTACTGAGCTCAAAAACTGTTGAATTGATGTTCTGTCTGGCAAGACATTTAGCAAGTCTAATAACTTTGATGATATGTGCGATTGAAGAAGGAGGTGCCCTTCTTTAATTCGTATTCTCAGGAAATCAATGGATGTCTAAAATAGTAGCATTTTCTTCTTAGAAAGCATTGATTCATTGATTTTATATAAATTATAAAATTCATTTAGCAACCTAAGATGAGAAACTGGATCTTTGGAGAAGAGTAAAATATCATCAATGTAATCAATGCCTGGTTTTGGATTGGTTGAAAGATCCGAGCCATGGCTTTTTTGAAAGATTGGCAGGGCTGTCTTTAGTCCAAATGACATAACATTCCAATGATAATGATGTCCTAGAATGACAAAGTTGTTTTTGGCCTATCAATTACCCAATATCCAATTACCATAATCGAACATAGAAAATATGTGGGCATCAGTTAGATTGGAAAAGAGTCTTTGGTCCGGGAAGAGAAAATTTATCATCTCTAAGGAAAACATTTAAAGGCTAATAATTGACCACCAATCTAAATTTTTCTCTAACCTGTTCTGACTTTTTGTTTATATAAAAGGCTTCACAAGCTCATGGTGAATCTGTAAGTGAGATGAGTCCTTCAGACTTTAATTGCTCAAGTTCTTGGATAACTAAAGTCAACTGAGAGGGGGGCATTCTTTCATGTGTTGCTTTAATTGGGTTTATGTCTTCATGAAGCTTGAAGGGGAGCTTGACAAATAATTCTTGATTTGTCAAGAGCGGACGATCACATTTTTGCATAAAATCTAAATGACCATTGGCATAACAGTCTTGAGTTATTTGCTACTGGAATTCTTGGAAAGTAAAGTCTTCTAAAGTGTTAACTGTCAAGGGGATTCTTGAAATCCAAGGAAAGAAAGCTGAATGTGTGTGTAAACCTTGACACGCCCATGTGAGATGCCGGATTTGTTCCATTCCAAAATATCATATCCGATGATAAATTCTTTTGAGAGAAATGGTGCACCTAGGATTCTATGCTTAAGGCTGATCAATGGATGTAACTTTATCTTTACTGGCTTGCTAATGAGGGTAATGGCCTAGGATGCATTTCTGAGTCTGTTGAAAGACTGGTGGTAAGGCTTCCACCATTCAAATGGAAGTACTAAAGGATGCATGAGGGTTGCCAAGCACCTGTATCAAAGAGAGCTTTGACATTAATGGGGTTCTGATAAGGGGAGAGGTATACTCGAATGTTGGCATGCGGTCGATTGAAGGTACCATTTGTAGAAGGAGAAGAGCATAAGACAAATGATTCTGTGGCTAACACTACCAGTAGAGATTTTGGTGAGTATTCATCATCGAAAGAAAATACTAACTAGATATTCAAAAATTCGATATTAATTAATTGAGTTATTTTTCTATCAATGTGGTATGCTCTTTTTTCTTATTAAGCCAATGTTTTGCAAAATGTCTTTTTTTTTTTTTACAAATAAAGCATTTGGTACTTGAAGTTTTTCCTCAAGAATTGCCATTTAGGTTTGGAAAAAGATTTCTTTTCAAAGAATCTGGATGATCGATGTATCATGGAATGGAAAGATTTACAATCTCATGTGTTTCGAAAGAAGTTGCACTTAGAGTAGAGGTTTGGGTCTTCGCACGCTCTAGAGAGCTTGCTTCCTAGCCTTTGTGTTTGTTTAATGAATTCATGTTGTACACACAGTCCCTCTTGAGCTATTCGGATAAATAACTCAAGACTGTTGTGCTGATAGTGACTCAGAGTTTATACAAAAATGTGATCATTCGCTCTGGACAAATCAAGAATTTTTTGTCAAGCTCTTCTTCAAGCTTAATGAAGACCTAAAACCGATTAAAGCAACACATCAAGGAATGCGCCCCTCTCAGTTGAATTTAGTTATCCAAGAACCTGAGCAATTAATGTCTGAAGGACTCATCTCACCTAAGGATTCATTGTGGCTTATGAAGCCTTTTATGTAAACAAAAGGTCAGAGAAAAACTTACATTGATGATCAATTACCGACTTTTGAATTTCTTCCTCAAATATGATAAATTTCCTTTTACCCAACTAATGACTCTTTTCCAGGATCTAACTAATGCCCAAATATTTTCTAAGTTTGATCACAAGTCAAGATTTTGGCAATTGGGTATTGATCTAATTGACGAGCCAAAAACAACTTTTGTCATTCCACAACATCATTATCATTGGAATGTTATGCCATTTGGACTAAAGATAACCCCCATCAATTTTTAAAAAGCCCATGGCTTGGATCTTTCAACCAATTCAAAACTAGGCATTGATCTACATTGATGATATTTTACTCTTTTCCAAAGATCCAGTTTCTCATCTTAGTTTGCTAAATGAATTTTATAATTTATACAAAACCAATGAATCAACACTTTCTAAGAAGAAAATGTTGTTGTTTCAAATATCCATTGACTTCCTAAGAATATGGATTAAAGAAGGGCATCTCTTTCTTCAATCGTACAAATCATCAAAGCTGTTAGACTTCTAGACCTCTTGCTAGACAAAACATCAATTCAACAATTTTTAGGCTTGGTAAATTACATGGGACTATTCATCCAAAATTTATCAAGGTATTCCAATACACTAGTTGCATTACTTAAAAAATCTCCTCCTTGGAATTCAAAACACTGAAGTAGTGAAATTCTTCAAGCATAAAGCTCAAACTCACCCAAGTCTAAAAATTCCTATCTCTTGCCTCCAAATTCTCCAAACTAACACCAGCAACGAGTATTGAGGTGGTGTACTTTGAGAAGAAGCCCTTGACAAATTTAGAAGGCTATGCTGCTACAAGAGTGGCTAATTTAAACCCTCAAAACAACACTACCACTCTACATTCAAGGAGATTTTAGTTGTAAAAAGAGATATCAAAAAGTTCTAGTTTTATTTAGTTGGACACAATTTCCTTCTAAAAACGGACATGTCTAGTTTCCCATGGATGCTTTGCTTCAAGCAAAAGACTTTGCCCAATTCACAATTACTTAGGTAGTCAAACTGGTTTTTTCAATTCAATTTTACAATCGAACACATTCCGAGAAAGACCAATATTCTAGTAGATTTCTTATCAATACAGAAATCAACACACTTTATATTGGATCTTCATCTCCAACCTAGATACTTCGAACGGATCAGATCCTTCTCTTCTAGATCCACTAGATTTCATTTCTTCACTACCCATCGAGATCAAATAAATAATTTTTTGAAACATTCCAGAGCAAAATTTGATAGAAAAAAACATGCCATTACAAAAGATGGGTATAGAACGGTGAACGGCGAATGGCGAACGGCGAACGGCGAGTGGAGAATAGGGACCGGAACTCGGTTAACCAAAAAAGGAGCAAGGAATACGAGGGACAAAGAAGGGCACAGAGCAGATTTGAAAATGCTGAACGAGGAGAACAAGAAGTATTAAGCAGGAAAAAAGTATCAATAAGTGAAAAGGAAGCAAGCCGAATCGACGGAGGGATGAGTTATCGCTCTGTACTTATCGGAGAAATAAATGAGAAGGTCTCAAAGAAGGAGGCGGAGTGGACTGAAGTTCGAAGACAGAAGCAACGGTCAGCTAGATCCATTAATGAGAAGCATGGGCAAGCGAACAGTCAACATCGAAGAAATCCCCATTTAAGGAAGTTGTATACTTTCGAATCAAGATTTAAGGCCTTCAAGATCGAGGTGGCCACTCCAAAAGGTGACTTCATAGTTCAAGAAACGACTTTCAACGCTACATTCTCCCTGTCCCTATCGAGTTACGATATCCCATGGTTATACGCAGAAGTTAAGAAGGGCATTAACTCAAGGAGGCAAGAAGAATTTAAGACAGTCAGAAGAACCGGTAGCTATACCATCTTTATGAGAATCCTGACCAACCAAAGAGGCAGCTTCATTAAATTGTCTAAGCTGGAGAAAGGAACATTCAGGAATATCTTCATTCCGAAAGATAATCATACGTGGGGGGATTTTCTAAAAATCCTAGAAGATATATACAAGGAGACTCAGCCTAAAAACCACATGGTGCAGACTAGAGCACAACTAAAGAAGATTGCAGAAGAGAAAAGACTTTACTGCGAACCCAGCAAAAGAAAGGAATCGTTCCCTAGAAACAAGGAGACTAGCATGGAGGGGAAGAAAGCAAGCAAGAAGTTACAACCGAGGTGCAGGATGACCTGGTTCTAATCCTAGGAAGGGAACTGCACTTAACCATCTTAGATGCGGGTAGAGCAGTCTTGCAATGTCTAAATGAGCAGGAAATCTCCAAACTTATGGGCCCAAAACAAGTAGTTTTCATAACAGACATCACGGTGCATGACTGGTCGGATGCGAAGCTATGGGAGCAACGTCGGATAACATGCAGGAATAGCTAGGTGGGGATTGAAGGTATTTCGGCGGAGAAATGGTCTCTAAACTTTATGGAGGTAATATCAGAGAAATGTGGAGGGATGCTGGACGTCGCCGAGGGCAATCCAACAAATCAAGGGAGATGGCAATTTTAAAGTTAAGAGGCCTAAAATCCGGTTTCTTACCTGTAGAAATGGAGATCCATGATGGAGACGAGGTGATTGTGCTGAAGCTGGTGGACCTCCAGAAAACATGGGGATCGGAAGTGGAAGCGGCGAGAAAAGACGACTGGAGAGCTGGAAAACTCAAAACCCCGGCAGCGAGGGAAGTCAGAAGAACGCTGGAGACGATGACGGCGGGAGGATCGAGAATAATGGTGCTTTCAAACACGTCAGCTCAACAGTAGAGCTGGACTAGAGGACAAGCGTCAGGCGGTGGGACACGGTGGACTGCAGGTGCGGACGTCATCACAAAAAGAAGGAACGTCATCCTGGATGTTTCAAGTGAAGAGGAGAAAGAAAGTCAGAGGGGGCATCAACAGAGAAGGGGAGGGAGCAAGTTGGGTAAAAAAAGATCCGACTCTGACATAAGGCCCAAATAGAAGATAGAGGGGAGCCCACACATAGGAGTGGGCTAGACTAAAGTAACCCCAGAATCCAAATGCTTAACAGGGGCCCCACTTCTCACTTATACCAGAAATAAAGGTTCATTGGGCCAACTCAACAGGTGGATTGGGCTGACAAACACAGGAAGAGACAAAGGAAAAGAAATTATGATCGAAAGGGAAGTCGAAGATGACTCGGAAGAATCGTCGGAAGAGACCCCTCTCGAGAGGAAGCCAAAGGAGCGCGGGTCCCCTGAAGACTCTGACGAAGAGAAGGATCCTGGGTACCAAGGAACCTTCTCGCACCACGATAAGGTATGTTCTATCTCCCATTTAACGATTTTTTCTGAAGGCGCAGGATGCTCCAAATCTTAGCATCATATAGATACTCAGCCCCAGACCGAGGAGCAAGCGAATGACATTATCAGGAGTTCACAAGAAAACAATATGGACGAAGATTCTGAGGATGAAAAGGATGAAAGGAAGAGAGCTAGAAGAGTGGCAAAATTCCTTCAAGGGATTAACCTTCAGCTTTCCCAGCTGGAAGAGTCCCCCTAAGGACTCAAGGGCAGGGAGTGATGATTCTCAATGCGGATCCTTTCATGGAACATAAGAGCATGCGGCCCCCCCAAGAAAGTGGACCTCATCCGACGCACAATCCTGGAAGCTAAGCCACACATTGTCACCTTCCAAGAGTTCAAGAAACAAAGCTGCCCAGCTGAGTTGATCGCAAGACTATGGCGAAGACGATACTTGGAATGGGTTTGCCTCCCTGATTCGGGCACGGCAGGAGGTATTGTGATCGCTTGGGATACCAGACACACAGAGGTTTTGGACAGTTTTGAAGGACGATTTTCTATGTCCATCAAAATTAAGGAAATGGACCAGAAGGAGTGGTGGTTCACTGCAGTATATGGTCCATGCACAAACAGTGAGAAACAAGAATTTTGGGACGAGCTGGCAGCCCTTTCAAAAGTTCTATCAAGCCCCTGGTGCATTGGAGGCGACTTCAACGCCATTAGGAGACCGGAGGAGAAGAGCAATGGGGATTACCTTGACCCATCGATGGCCCAGTTTGATGATCTAATAAATGAACTACAGTTGAGAGACATTGAGCTAAAGAATGCCAAGTTCACCTGGACGAATAGTAGGGACATGGTCACCTTATCCAGACTTGATAGGTTCCTTGTCAACTTGCGATGGGATTCCATGCTCCCCTTCTCGAACCAATATACATTGCAAAGAACCACATCCGATCACTGGCCCATCGTCTTAGATTCCCAGGCAGTAGCATGGGGTCCCTCTCCATTCCGTTTCGTTCACGAATGGATGGACAGATCAGACTTCAAGGACATTCTTGAGAGAAGCTGGAATAAACCGGCGGACTTTCAGTGGCAAGGATACAGATTTATGCAAGAGCTCAAAAATCTGAAGGCTGATCTTCGTGGGTAGAGCAAAAACTTTACTTCAGAAGATCAACTCAAGCTCGACAGACTCAAGAAGGAGCTAGAGGACATTGATAAGCAAATCGAACAGTCAGGTCTCTCCATTGAGAGGAAAGAAAGAAGGACTCTCGTCCTGTCCCAGCTGCATACTATGGATACTCAAGTCGAAAGGGAGGCGTGGCAAAAGGCCCGCATCAAATGGGCAAAGGAAGGAGATGTTAATTCGAAGTTCTTTCATAGAGTGCTCTCAACAAGAAGAAATCGAGCGGCCATCTAAAGCTTAGAAGTGAATGAAGGGAGAGTGGTTGAATCCTTGCCAGATATTGAAGAACATATTCTTCAATATTTTTCTCACTTATATTCTGACCCCAATTCTCCAAAGTGGATAGTGGAAGGATTAGAGTGGAACCCAATCACAAGTGATCAAAGTGCATGGCTTGAACGTGAATTCTCTAAAGAAGAAGTTAAGGAGGCAGTCTTTCACTGCGACGGAGAAAAGGCCCCAGGACCCGACGGCTTCTCCATGTTGTTCTTTTAAAAGAACTGGCCAGTCCTCCGCCAAGATGTGCTCACTGCGGTCATGGAATTCCATGCCTTCGGAATTGTGAATAAGTGTACCAACGAGACATACATCCAGCTTATTTCGAAGAAGAATAACTCCAAGAAGGTGGAAGACTTCCGTCCTATTAGCCTTGTAACCAGCCTGTACAAGATCATAGCAAGGGTTGTAATGAAGAGATTAAAGGAGGTCATCAAGGATACAGTTGCAGAATCGCAGTTGGGCTTCGTCAAAGATAGGCACATCTTAGATGCGGTCCTTATTGCAAATGAAGCTGTGGAAGACTGCAGAGATAGTCACAAGGAAGCAGTCGTGGTGAAAATCGATTTCTCCAAGGCATATGATTCAGTCAGGTGGCACTACCTTCTTTATGTGCTGAAAAGAAAAGGATTCGGTTCTAGATGGTGCAGATGGATCAACGGATGTCTTTCCTCCGTCCAGTACTCTGTTTTCATCAATGGAAGACCAAGAGGAAAGATCAAGGCTTCTAGAGGCCTAAGACAAGGCGATCCACTTTCCCCCTTTCTCTACGTATTGGCAGCCGATGGTCTCCAAGGCATCCTCAAAAAGGCGGAAGAGCACGGATTGAGAGGCTTCGAGCTAGGGAGGAACAAAATCAGACTAACAAACCTCCTCCATGCAGATGACTCCCTATTCTTCCTTAATAATGATGAACATAGCTAATAGTTACTCAGGGGAATCCTTCGAAGCTTCTCCCTCATTTCTGGACTCAAGATCAACCTTCAGAAGAGCCAAATTGCTGGCATCAACCTCAACGCTGCAGACCTCTCTAAAGCAGAACGTATCCTGAAAATTTCTACAAATGACCTGCCTTTCAAATATCTGGGCCTGCCACTCGGAGGAAATAGTAAGAGAATCCTATTCTAGAATCCGGTGATCCAGACTGTTAAACACAAAATTGAAAGCTAGAAAGGGAGCTATCTGTCAAGAGGGGGTAGGCTCCTTTTAATTAAATTTGTCTTAGAGGCTCTTCCCTCCTATTTCATGTCAATCTTCCAAATGCCAGTTACTGTTAGAAAAGAAATTGAGAGGTGCATCAGAAAGTTTTTTTGGAAGTCTGAATCCGCCGAGAGACCTCAATTTCTAGTGGGATGGGATAAGGTCTGCAGACAGGAAAATAGAGGAGGATTGGGGGTAGATATCATGAAATTCAGAAATTTGGCCTTGTCTGCAAAGTGGCTTTGGAGATTCTCTACAGAGAAGACATCCTTATGGAGAAGAGTTGTCTCCAGTATTCATGGCAACTCCCAGAATAACATGGAAGCAGGGCTTAATAATAGAGTCTCAAGAAGGTCTCCATGGAAACATATTGTCTCCATCTACCCTAGATTTTTAAAATGCATCCAGTAGAGAATTGGTAATGGCTCTAATATTCGGGTATGGGAGGACACTTGGAGGGGGCAGAGGCCCCTGAAAGAGGATTACCCGCGTTTATATAGGCTAATCAGAAGTCCGATTGCCTCCTTTTAGTAGATGAGAAGCAGTGTTCCGGAAAATGCCAATATCAATTCAGGTTGGAATTTCAATTTCAGGAGACCTCTAAAAGAAGAGGAAATAGAGGATCTGATAGAAGTGTTGCAGATATTGGATCATATCCAGTTTGAGGATTCAGAGGATTCTTGGAGATGGAACCAAGAAGATACAGACACCTTTTCTGTCAAATCTTGCTATGATGCCTTTGTGGCCGAGATGGATACCGACAATGAAATTGGAATAGACAGCAGATTCCTACTTATCTGGAAATCCCTCATCCCCACAAAAATCAAAATCTTAATATGGTTTATAGCATTAGGCAAATTAAACTGCGCCACTGAAATGCAGTTAAAAATGCCTAACTACTATATTTCCCTTCTTGGTGTCGTCTGTGCAGGAATGCTGAGGAGGACGTCGATCATCTTTTTTGGCGGTGTGGTCTGCTGAGAGCTGTTTGGGAATCTTGGAGAACCTTTCTGCCTGCAATCGTTGCCTCGACAGAAAAACCACTCTCCTTCTCAGTCCCGACTTCGATTCCTCATAAGCTTACTCGGTTTTGGTGTCTAATTAGATTTGCTATCTGGTCGGCCATTTGGGAAGCCAGAAATAGGTGTATTTTTAGGAATGCTAGAGTAGATAGTAGTAGCACAAGCCATAGAGCAGTGTATCTTCTTGCATTATGGGTTGCTAGTACAAAATGGGGGGGTGGGTACTCATTGGGAGACTGGATGAGGGGATGGCCCCCAATTTTGCAGAGTCTCTTGTAAGGATGTACTCTTTTTGTATGGACATCTCGTCCAATCCCTCTATTTCTCTATATTAATATAATATCTGTTTCTATTTCAAAAAAAAAAAACATTTGATAGAAAGTCATTTGAAAATATTAACAAGAAAAAATGGGATGTTCTATAGACATATTCCTTATCCCACCAAACCTTTCTTATTTCCATTCAGAATCACTTCATTCTATCATTTTCCAAAGGAAGCATATTGCTTTTTTTTTTTTCCTAAAAAAAACAAACACTTTATTAGAAATGGAAGAATATTACAATGAAAAGAAGGAAAAGGAAGCATATTGTTACTTACGATATGGAATAAGATCATGGTGGATTGGATTTAACATTGACAAAAATCTTTTAACAATATATCCTTTTTAGATAAGTCTATGTTATCCTGTTGACACTCTTGATCAAACACAATTTTATAAGCTTTTAACGTGTTTTGCTAGACATGACCAATGGGTTCAAGAATTGAAGCGATCGGCTAGAAGATTTTTAACAGTCCTTTTTTTTTTTTGCTCCTTTAGCATCTTCAATACATGTCACTAGTGGAGATGATGATTTGGCAGAAACAGCTGAACAACAATATCATTTTCTAATCTTAAAGTCTTATTTTCACTAGTTATTTTTTTAACCCTTTCGCAAACAGAATGTGTTTTGGACCATTATATCGACACTCATTCTTCATGGAGTTTGAAGGGCCTTGGTGGCCACATTTTCATAACTTACAACAATTCTAGCATGATCTTTGTAGATGGAATATTGTAACATACCTTCGAAAATAGAACTCTATTACTAATCGACCCTTTCATAATTTACTTTTTGGCAAAGCAGGACGTGATAAACCTAAAAATCATCTCTATCATGAATTACAAAATCTATTCCAAGAGTAGATCACTCTCAATCCAGCTCATCTCTATCATCTATTGGAATACGTACCTGACAATGAGGGATGAGTGGACTTGAAGAGGAATGATTAGATTTCCGTGTGAAGCCGCACTACATCAGCACATTTGTTTTTTCTGTTGTTATAATATTATAAATCAGGGTGCTCTCATATGTTTTAAGCATCGAGTAGTCTTGTTTTTTTTAGTATTGTAACTCTTCTAGCTATACTTGTGTCTCGTTTGTCTCCAACATTGGGAAGTCTATGCATGTATGTATGTATGTATGCAGTGTTGTCAAGACTCCGCCTAGCTATACTTGTGTCTCGTTTGTCTCCAACATTGGGGAGTCTATGTATGTATGTATGTATGTATGTATGTATACAGTGTTGTCAAGGCGCCGCCTAGTCGCCCAACTCCTCCCAGCACTTAGGCGCTGGTCTGGGCGTTGGGAGGGAGTTTTTTATAAATAAGGAAAAGTTGAAGGACCCTTTTACAAATATACATAGAATATAAGGTTTTAAAAATAATTTTTTTTAATCTTCTAAAGCCCTAACAGAGCACGATTCATCTTCATCGAAGCCCTATTCACGTTTTTAGCATTGCTGACGACCTTCGACTTCTTCTAGAACTCCAGCGACTTCGTCTTCTTCCAAAACTCCAGTGACTTCGTGTTCTTCAACCTCCCACGACTTCTCTCGCAGCTCCCTCTCTCTCTCTCTCGCAGCTCCCTCTCTCACGCAATCTCTCTCTCTCTCTCTCGCAGTCTCTTAGTCTTCTTCCAAAACTCTGGCGACTTCGTCTTTTTCAACCTCTGGCGACTTCTCTTGCAGCTCCCTCTCTTTCACGATCTCTCTCTCTCTTGCAGCTCCCTCTCTCACGCAATCTCTCCCTCTCTCTCTCTCAGTCTCCGTCTCTATCTCGCCCTCTCTCTCTCTCTCTTGCAGCTCTCTCTATCTCGCACTCTCTCTCTGGCAGTCTCTCTCTCTCTCTCTGGCAGTCTCTCTCTCACAACTCTCTCTCTCTCTCTCTCAGTATCTCTCTCTTTCGCATTCTCTCTCGCAACTCTCTCTATCTCTGTCTCTATCTTGCACTCTCTCTCTCTCTCTCTCTCTCTCTTTCAGTCTCTCACAATCTGTCTCTGTCTCTCAGTTTTCTCTCTCTCGCAATCTATCTGTTTGTCTCTGTCTCTCTCTCGCAATTCGCTCTCGACAATCTCTCTTTCTCAATCTCAGATGCTCCCCTTAGTGTCGGTCTCTCTCAATCTCTATTTGCAGATACTTTTTTTTTTCTTTGGGCATCAATTGGCGAAGGGACTAACTGGTCATCAATTGGCAAAGGATTGTCATTGTGCATTGATTGACTGGTAACATCATAACATTGCATTCTTTGTTTAATTTTTACTTGATAATTTTTTTGAAATTATTTATATTTTATAAATTATCTTTTTTGTGTATCAATTTGTTCATTAATGAATTTTTATGATTTTATTTTTATGAATTTGTATAGATTAGAACACTAGATGGCATCTGAGAGCTGTAGTTTAAGGGTGAAGTCAAAAGATATTGGATGGAAATATGCATATTTGAAGGACCCAACAAACAAAAGTTAAGTCTCATGCAACTTTTGTCACAAGGAAGTGAGTCAAGGTATCAATCAAGTGAAGCAACATTTGGTTGGAGTGGGAGGAAATGTAATTTCATGTGTCAGATGTCCCGAATCAGTAAGAGATGAATGTAGGGCAGCTCTGGTAAAAAATTCAAGAAGAAGTAGCAATAAAAATGTATTGGGTTCATCGGGTTCTTGTGAAGTAGAACAAGATTTTCATATGGAAGGAGATGATTTTGATGATGAAGATAATGATAAGATTAATGTGGTGCTACATGGTGGAGGTGGAAGTGGAAGTGGAAGTGCACCAAGGCCTCCGAAAAGAAGGGGCCCAATGGATCATTTTGTTCAACTTGATCCTGAAGAACCATTGCGAAGAAATAAAGAAAAACAAGCAACCATTGAGAGTATGACAAAAAAGTCCGAGAGGAAGAAAGTATGCCAATATATAATGAGGTGGATGTATCAACAGGGAATTCCATTTAATGCTTTGAAAGCAAAGAGCTTCAAGGTAATGATTGAAGCCATTGGACAGTTTGGACCTGGTTTGAAGCCACCTAGTTACCATGAAGGAAGAGTAACATTCTTGAAGGAGGAGTTGGCATATACTAATGAGTTGTTGAAGCCTATCAAAGATTCTTGGGCAAAATATGGTTGTAGTATCATGTCTGATGGTTGGACAGGTAGGAAGAGTAGGAGTTTGATTAATTTTTTGGTTAACAGTCCTTCTGGCACAGTATTCTTAGAGTCTATAGATGCTTCATCATATGTGAAAAAAAATGTTGTAGAGACTCTTTTTAAATTGTTGGATGACATTGTTGAGAAAGTTGGTGAAAAAAATGTTATTCGAGTCATTACAAATAATGCAGCGGCATATGTAGCCGCGGGAAGATTGTTAATGGAAAAGCGACGCCATTTATTATGGACTCCCTGTGCAGCACACTGCATAGACTTGATGTTAGAAGACATTGGTGTAATTCCAAGGGTGAAGGGAGTGATTCAAAAGGCTATTTTTTTGTCAGGCTTCATATATAACCATGGGTTTGTTTTGAATTTGATGAGGACATATACACATGACAATGATATCATTCGGCTTGCAGTCACGAGATTTGCCACCTCATTTCTTACTTTACAGAGCATTTATAGGAAAAGAGATGCATTGAAAAAAATGTTCACTTTTGACGAATGGAATGCTTCTAAGTGGCCTAGTGATGCCAAAGGAATAAGGGCATGTAGTATTGTCTTCTCAAATTCTTTTTGGAATGGGGTTATCTATGCCATGAAAATCTCAGGTCCCTTGGTGAAAGTTTTGAGATTAGTTGATGCAGAAAAAGCACCCCCCATGGGATACATATATGAAGTAATGGACAGAGCCAAAGAAACAATTAAAAAGGTTTTGGAAGAAGATAATCAAGAGTAAGTTCCTAGATTTTTTTTTTTTTAATAATCTCTTGGTAAGATTATTAATTAGGGAGGTGTATTTAAAATTTTGCATTACTAAGTTTTAACTTAATTTTTTTTTTATTGTTAAAAAATTACAGATTCTCATCTATGTGGCGTATCATTGTTAGAAGATGGGATTTACAACTTCATTACGCACTTCATGCTGCTGGGTATTATTTGAATCCTCAAATTTTTTATGCAAATAATTTACAACGTGATTCAGAGGTTTCAAATGGGCTACATGAAGTGGTGGAGAGGTTGTCACCAAATCCAGAAATTGCTGATAAAATTTATGATGAGATGGGGTTGTATTTAGTTGCTGAAGGCAACTTTGGCAAAGATTCAATACTTAGAAAGAGAGCGACTATGGCACCAAGTAACAACTAACAAGTCTTATTTTATATAGTTATGTTTATTTTTTAATTAATTGTTAAAAAATTTTATTCTTTTAATATTTTTGTGACGTAGTTAAGTGGTGGTCGCTTTTTGGATCTCAAACTCCACATCTTCAAGATTTGGCTTTGTAAGTTCTTTCCGCAACGTGTAGCGCTAGTGGATGTGAAAGAAATTGGAGTGTATTTGAGCAAGTGAGTTATATATTCTAATTTAAGCCTTTAGTTCTTCGTTTACTATACCTTGTTATATATATTCATAATATTATAGTAACGTAAGTTTTTTTTATTTTGGACTTTTAGATCCACTCAATATGTGCGTTACAATCAAAAGTTGGTGGATCGACACAAGAAGGAGGAAAAGTTGGACCAAATTCTTTTAGATGATATTGATGACAGTAATGAGTGGCTAACTGGACATGCCGAAGAGTTTGCTCATGAAGATGAAGATTTGACATGGACACAAGTAGAAGAAGCTTTGGCTCCCCCAGAATTAAGATACTATACTAGAAGATCAAGGCAACAAAGAGATGTGGGTGGGAGCAGCTCAAGGCATGAAGATGAGCTATTATTTGATTCATCAGATTTTGACACAGATGCTGAGTTAAAAGAAATTCTTCTTGTTGATGATTGATGAAGATGTAATTTGTTTTTGTTGACTTGTGACTTTTGAGACTTTTTGAAATGTTATAAAGTATATAAATTTATGATGATCATGATTCATGAGTTTATTATGATGTATTATCTAATATATATTATTTATTTATAGTTTTCTAATTTATATAATTAATTAATTAATTATAAATTAATATAAAATTAAATATTATATATATATAAGTGAAGGGCTAATAAATAAATAAATAATTTTTTAGGGACCTCTAAATAATTATTTTGAAGACCGCCTAGGCCTCGCCTTAGGATGGCTTAATGCCTTAAACCGCCTTACTGCCTTAACAACACTGTATGTATGCATATACTAACATATATATACATGTATTGAGAGAATATGTATATATATGTTATTCTATATGCATATGTTATTTTAAGTTATATGTAATGTATAAGCATAGATTTATATTTGTATAGTGTGAGTGTGTGTGTATCCATGTGTGCGTCCCTATATTATCTGTTTTTAGTACATATATCATTACCATAGGTAATAATATATTTTGGTGTTAACTAAGCAAATTTTGTTGATTTTAATATATTTGGAAAGTTTTGCCGACATTGTCAGATTTTAATGAATTTCATCAAAATTCTCAAATTTCTAGCAAATTTTGGTATATTTTTCATTAAATCTGAACTTGCCACAAATAAATCGATTAGGCAAATTTTAGTGAATTTTCGTACCATGTTTATGCTTACTCCCAAGCTATAGGATATTATATTGTGAGAAATCCTAGTAGGTTGGGACATTGAATTTTAAATGGATTCCAAAGTTAGTTTTGGTAGCTAATCTTGCATTCCAATAGTTGTCCAACAGCCATGGCTTCAACATAATGAATTTAGCCCGTTAAGCTTCATGCACCTCACGAATACCCAAGGCCATTCTGCCACTAAAGCCTTATTCCTCTTTATGATACCTATAACCAATCCTATCTTTTTCAATTGCACACTTTATCATATATAAACCAAAAACATATAATCAATTCCATTCTTTCAACTCTTCCAACCAAAACCTCCTAATATTCCTTCATTTGGCTTGCAACTGTGAATGGGGATATTGAATGTCGAAGTACGTATTGAGCTCAAAATTGACCTTAATAGGTAAAAGTCCCTTCCTCTAAATAGATTACTTCTCTTCCAACCATCTAATTTCAAGGGTTCCCTTGCAAAAATGTGCCAAAATAGGCCAAGATTCAAAGAAGCACCTCACTCCAATCATCAATATATCATGTAGTCTCTCAACAGCCAAAAGTTGCTGCCATTGGTCATGTATACCTTCAAATCCCTATAAACTACAAAACCACTTAATAAAGTTAATTGTATTCCCAACAATAGTTTTGCAACCGTAGGCAAAGTTTATCTTGAATCGATGAATCATGGGATTCCCTTTGACACTATGATTTGCATATGAATTTTAGTTTCTAGAGTCATTTATTTGTATTTTTAATGTTAATATTAGGATTTCCATTATAAAGTTGAAGATCTTGTTTGTTTGTGATTTATTCTATTAAATGTAATCATTGAATTCAAATTTTAACATTAAGGTGATAACATGTCAAAGACTTTGAAGCCAGAGAAGTGCTATAGGAATATGATTCAACATTACAACACACAATTGAATAGCTCGCACAATTTATAGCTTCCAATTATACAAATGACATAACATGTGGATGACAATACTCAAAATAGAAATAAGACAACAAAGAAATGCCTATTGAATTGTTGATGTAAACTAAAGTTAGTGTAATGAATGAAGTTCAATTGTTTCAAACATCAAAGTTCAGCCACTTATTACACTAGCACATGCCTTAAAGTTCAAAATTAAAACCAGTCAACAAGTAAAAAATATCAAATTATTCATCAAAATGATCATCACGTAATATAATATGATCAACATGCCCGTTGCAACTTTAATTTTTTTAATGCACAACTCACTATAATCATTCTAGCTTCCTTCCTTATCTCATCCCTACAGTCCCTCCAATGACTCCAACCTTCTTCCTTGTTACATATATCCAATAACACTCAAGTTTTCTCCCCATTTTCCCAACATTTATAATGTCATGCAACATAAACAGTAAGGAAAAAAACAAAAGAAATAAGAAGGATATACAAAACGTATTCAATTCATATTTAGTCAAACACCCATATTAAAACCCTAGTCCTGCTCATCAAAAGTAACTAGAATCCTACTAGAAATAAACAATCACAAGGGTTGCTAAAAGTGTCTACTAACAAATCTTCAATATTTTCCACTATATTTTCCCCATCTTGATGAACTTGACAAGTTCAAATGATTTATTACAACCAGGTCATAGTATTTTTTTATCTTAACAAAATCGCAGTATTGTTTTAACATGGATTGAAATTCTTAATTTTAGCATAAACTTGCAGCCCTTAAGCTCGGTTTGAGATAGAGATCTCTCCTAAGATTGATAGCATTGGAAAGATTAGAGCATTAATTTTTTTTAAATGAAGAGCTAGCAGAAAAGTTTCAAATAAGAAATGGACATTTTGTTAAAAAGAAGGAAAAGACGTTATGCTACAGGCAAGAAACCTATAAAGACAAGAACTAACACTGTCGACTAAATCTTATGGTAGCTCTATTTGTCTTTCTATTGCTTGGTTCATGTGCTGCTTCTTTCTATCTTTATCTTATCTTGCATGCTTCTCTTTAGTTACACTTAAAGTTTGAGGATTCTTCTTAAGACCTCAATGAATACCTAGATCAAAAATCTTAATACACTTTTGAAGAAATAGGAAGAAAGCAAATGAGCACCAGAACAGTCCAGAAATTATAAAAAAAGGAGCATAAAGTACGGATCACAAGGACCATGCATGCTTCCAAACACAACTAAATCTTTACTAATATTCTCTTAAACATGCTATCTAGTTGCCAATCATTATTACAACAAAAAAAAAAAAAACAACTTTCTACAGATAAGAAAAAGACACCAAGAAACACAAACACACACGCACACACATTCACAAGGTGCTTTTAATGTGGATTGTCATGTCATAAAAAAGATGTATGTAGTTAAAAGGATGATTTGCAATTTTTTAGCGTACAATTGATTGGAAGTGCAGGCCCTGCTTGGCATCAACATATGCTGCTGCGCGCAGTTCTTCATAACTAATGTCACCAACAATATCACAAGGTAAACTGCAAAAAGAACACTTCAAGTTTTAGGCACGCAATTCTTACTATCTTAATTTGGTAATTTTCTTTATCACAATGGGAATTAAAAAAAAAAAAAAAAAAGACAAATCAATCATTTTTTTCCAGGTAAGAAGCATCAGTCCCCACATGAAATGGTGATAAAGCAACTTACTGTTTCCAGTGGGCATAACAGGTTAACTTCCAAATTGGCCTCTCATGCTCAAAATCTTCAACAATTAGGCGCTTGCAAGACTCAGGATCTGTACACCTAAACAGACATTAACTCTGCATATTTATACAATGCATCCTGCTTGGTTTCAGAATAAAATAACTCCTATCAACCATTCTCACTCACTTGTGATTAGACACCTGAACCTGATTATCAGATTTCCGAGTTTCACTGGAGATTGACCCAGCCAAAGGAGTAAAGCGGGTCCACTTGTTCTCAAAGGGCTATAACAAAAATCCCAGTGCGTTAAAAAGTGTATGATTGAGTGAAAATAGAATAATAATAACCCCCAATTCCGTAAAATAATTTTTTTGCACTTCGAGTTATGCTTAAGTAAAAGGAATTGAGGGCTTGCAAATAGATTAAGTAGGGTCAAAATATTAGAAGGAAAACCTTGAGTTGATTCCGATGTTTTGAACCAACAGAAGAGTGACCTTGTGGCTGTGAGCCATTGGGTGAACCGAACGTCGGTGGCTGCTGATTTGCGTGTCCATTTTCGAATAGATAATTAGGTTTCGGATGTTGGCTCACGTGCAGAAACTTGCAGCGTTCACCAAATTGACAACTGAAGAGACAAAAAAGAACAAAGACAATAGGGGAAGAAAAGCAGAATTAAAATCAAGAAGTGATCGATGATCATTCTTCAAGCGCCGGTGAGACAATAATTTCAAAGAAAGAACTGAAAATCCCGTAAAAAGATGAAGAAGAAGAAAGAAGGGTGACAGATGGTTTTCTAACCTTCCACGCTGAAAGTTTCTGCAGGGCTCCTTCTTCTTGTACATCTGTGCGTGTGTTTGAGTGCCCCGTACCTTCGCGCAAAATTGTAGTAGTAGTTTAAGCGCAAAAAAAAATCGCAACAACAAACCCTTCAGGGGGCCATTTTCCCACGTCACATTGGCCACTGGTAGGCTGGTTAACCCCTTTATTTAAGTCTTCTACATTATATATACGGATACTCTATTTTTTTTTTTTTATGATAAAACCTATTTTATTATATTTCCAACAAGAGATTCTGTCACTGATTGTATTTATAATTTTTTTTTATTATGATTGATTATAAGATTTTGTTATTTAAGAGAGATGTAACTGAAATGAATATAAACCTTGTTACCACAACTTTTAATGACAAATAATAATGTTATTATGGTAAAAATTATAATATTAAATTGATTTTTAATGAGAAACAATTATATTAATATGGAGAATTTTCATCACTAGAGACTTATATAATTAGGGTAATATTTTTATAATGATGAAAAATTTGTTATTGATATTGCCTAGTTTGCAATAGGAAACACTTTTATGATGATTGCCTAAGCCCAAAACTACCAAAGCTCATGAAATACGTTCTTAAAGCTTTGGAGAATCCATTGAAAGTGGCGAGGGAAAAGAGCTCCAGTTCTAGGTGGCTGAGAACAACTTCCTCAAGAAGATCTTGGAATGCTTCTATCTTTGGTAGTTGGAGGCATAGCTCATCTGATATTGCAATTCCTGGAAACAGAGAAGGTGCTAACTCAAGATAATCCACTGCCATTTTTTTTTTCAAGGTGAACACTCATCATCCAACATGAGGCCATCCAATGATATATACCCAGAAGGGAAGAGGGTTCTTGACCCTTCATTAATACGTCGTTCAAGGTACTCCATTTGAGTGCCCACCGTAGACTATCAAATGCCAGTATAGACCATTATAGATCATATGGTGTTATTCTCTCTTTGGTTTATATAAATTCATAGACAACTATAAGCATAAAAATCCACAATTTTAAATATCTATAAACCCTCATAGACCATTACACACAACAAGAGACCATCATAGACCATTATAGAAGATCAAAGACAAAGTTACTTAAGCCAAAAAAAGACTAACATATTATAGTATACGATGGTCTGTAGTAGCCTATCGTGGTTTATAATGGTCTTTCATCGTTTATAACAGTCTTTTTTCAACGCTAAGGTTATTCATTTTCGACTGCAAACATTAATACTCAGTCATAGACTATCATAGACCACTGCGTACCATCATAGACTATAATTTATCAGTCTCTGTAACACCCCGCCTCCTAAGTCTCATCTTTCACGTCATCTGACGGTTCAACTCTCTTTGATCAAAAGTCTTGGGATGTCTGGGAGACGGGCCCGTGCTACATTTTCTTCTTCTTGGACTCAAATCCATTAGAGTTCCTGTGTACATTAGTCTATGTATGAAATGACATCATGATAAATAAAATTTTTCATTTACTCATTCGAAAATTTTGAGTATAATAATCCATTACAGAGAAAAATAAATTCAAAGCTGAAATATATGATTTAGCTTGGGCCCTACATTAAAATAAATAGAACTTTTAATAGATAAATCTCCTTGCAAGCTGATTAATTCCCTGTGATGTGAAAAATAGGGGGGTGAGCTAAAAAGCCCAATGAATCATTCTATCTATTTAATCCATTATTTCAACCAGACAATGCAAACATATTAAATACTTTCAGAGATTAATTCGATCCAACCAATCTGTTATTTCAGTCGTAATTTAGACCGAATGAGATAACCTCTGTGCTCCAGATCTAGGGAGAGAGATCAATTTTGAAACTCAAACCCATCTCTCGTGGGATCATTCTTGAAACCTGTTCCATTCTGGTGTCAATATTGACAGCCAGTTCCAATTCTACATGGAACACAGAAAGTCCCCTATACCGGTACGTGATTGAAATCTTATTTAATCTTATTTTTGTGTGCAAGAACATAACAAATAAATACTTCATCAGTAATTAAACATACTAACAGTATAACATCTTAAATCAACAGAAACAAAGATTTTCGATTTCTGATGTAGAAGATCGTATGAAACGCAACTACAGAGTATACTCTCTCAATCAGGAAAAATGACTTTCGATTTCTGATGTAGAAGATCGTACAAGGCGCAACTACAGAGCTTACTCTCTTGGTCATGCCACATGATAATTGAATGACATATATGCAAAGAACAAGAATAAAAAAAAATCAAGCTAACCAAACAAGGAAACATTATCTAAGTTAAAATAATAAATTAAAAGAAAGGAAAAAAACTCACCTCAAGATCGCTTCCTAAATTCTTTGTAGCACTTCGTTGCTACTACTTTGCGAATTATTTAGAATAGCTCAAGTAAAGAAGAACTATAACTAAGGTTGCCAAGAAGGAGGCAAAGAGAGAGAGAACAAGAGAAATTTTCAACTCTTGTCTTTGGGATGAATGAAATAGGTAGAGTAGGGGGGTTTATATAGGGCCCTCTTCCAAATAGTATCTCTATCTTTCCAATGTGGAATTATCACTTCCTACATATGCATACTTTAACATTTTACCAAATGAGATATTTCATTCATGAATGCATTTCATTTACAAATATACTTCTCTATGTATATTATTATCATACTAAATGAAATATTATTTTCATGAGTGCATCTAATTAATACTTTATACACATATTTTTTTATATTAATATCATACTAAAAATACTATTTTCTTATTTAAATAGAGAAACATAAATTTACCCAACAATTATATATGTCTAATATTAATCAATGTATATCCCTTTATACTTCTATGCTAACTAATTAATTGCATATCAATGACAAATATATATGTATACAAATATAAATGTATACGTATATGTGCTAATAAAATGTGTTTTAAACTCAAATTTCGGTTATTACGTCACTAAAATTTCAGGTATTACAATTATTACGTCACTAAAATTTCAAGTATTACAGTCTCTCTGGTTTAAGTAAGCTTATAGGCACTTATAGTCATAAGAAATGAGTATAGATAATTAACAAGGACTATAAACCATCATAGAAAATAAGAGACCATCATAAATCGTTATAGAACGTCATAGACCAATTTATTTAAGCTAAAGAGAGACCAACATTTTAGGGTTTAGGGTTTAGGGTTTAGGGTTTAGGGTTTTAGGGTTT